>JBAMIE010007599.1:0-20095 GCA_037177295.1 Kaempferia parviflora
AAAAATCCCCTCTCTCTATATATAAAAGTTTGTTAGTTTAATTTAACTATCATGAATGAATGAACATAAATAAACTTGATAAGTTGGAACGTTCGATTTATTTACAATCCTAACTCCAGTTAAGGAAACAGTGACATCTCCTCGATCCCCATTAAAGAGAGAATAAATCCTCTGTCCCACTTTTTCATGTACCCGTGTCCCATTCACTGATCAGACGGATCACACCAGATCATGCATCTTTGAGATTTGACATGATCTGATGTGATCCGTCTGATCAGTAAATGAGACACGGGTACATGAAAAAAAAGTAGGACAGAGGATTTGATTTGCATTAAAGAACCACTGAATTATCTTGATTCTTTAACGTCTGTCCCGATTTTGGTTGAATTGAAGCATTTCTTATTCGCTCATAAGTCTTGCCACTGCACGATCACATTCACTCTAGCTTTATTACCCTTGCTTTTGCAAGGAATTCTTTTGTGCACAACTCAGTGAAATTTCTTCACTGATTGATCCTGACTGTTTGTGCTACTCAAAGCTAGCTTTAATCACATATTAGAGAAGTTGGAATAGTTGTTTGTGCTAAACATGTACACCAACCACATCATATTACAACCTACTTTACGAAATCCAAACATCATTTGAATTGATTCGTCCATTGGAAATCCTTGTTGCCACTTTGAAGAACAGTATCTGTCTGGAAAACGGCCGACAAGTCCCAGGCACTCAGTGCCTCCTCCTGCAAATCCCTGCTACTCGAGGTAACCCATGAATCCATGCTTTCCTTCTCCCAGTTGATTTGAGCACTGTAATCACACCACCCATTCATCCTGTATTCATCCTGCCCAATGATCCCATTTTTGTATGGAGGTGAGTGAATATTGCTTGTAAGGTTGATTTGATGATTTGTCTCAGTGACACTGGCATCCATGCTATGGTTAGACATCATTCCATTAGCTCTCTGGCTTTGTTCTTGTTGATGTTGTTTATTCTTGCCAAGAAATTTCTTCTTCAACTTTGTGTTCCAATAGTTCTTGATGTCATTATCTGTTCTTCCTGGCAACTGAGCTGCTATTATCGACCACCTATAACAACATGCAGTTAGATGAGTACAACTGTATTAGGAGTATGTATGATTCAGTAACTACCTGCTCCCAATGCTAACATACAGATTACAGATGATGAAGTCTTCATCCTCTGAGAAGTCACCATGTTTGATGTTTGGCCGCAGATAATTCAACCATCTTAGTCGACAACTCTTCCCACATCTCTTCAACCCTGCAGAAACAATCAGCACCCATTTGAACACTTCCTGTGTTCTAAAACTCAGATAGATTACCAAAGCACTGACCAATCTTATGGGGGAGTGCAATCCAGTTTCCACCAGTGCCATGCTCTTCAATGTAAGCTCTAAGTTTAGCATCCTCCTCTGGGCACCAAGGCCCCCTCTTCACATTGGCCTTGTCACAGCAAGGAGCCCTCCCCATCTCCCTCCTCTCTGTTCATGCCACAGAAGGACAGTAGCAGAGGACCAAGTTAAATAGGACAAGTCTGTTTTTTAATTGTTGCAGTGCTTTATCAATGCATGGGACTTAGACTATTGTGTGTTCTTTTCTCTGTTTATTCACAATGGGTACGGGGACAAGTAATTCAAGATGCTCTCTCTATATCCACTAGACAACTTTTAGTTTACTTGCTGAAGCAATAATAGCTTCAGCTGATTGTCAACAAGGGGATTGTCTCCATTGGTTACATTCAACAACCCTACGACTAACCTCATACTTGGCCTCACGTTTACTTTCATAATTTGACGAGAACGATATTAGCACTTTCTAAAAGTAAAAGTTTGACACCCTAAAAGGCAGCCCTTACTTTGATGATTGTGTGATTAACAAGTATTTAGCAAGTGTTTTTCTTTTGTCCTTGTCTACTGTGTGGAATCTCATGGGGATTGCCTCTCTTGATCCTTGGGAAAGGAAGATGAGTATGAGCACAAGGGATATGATTACCAGAGGAAGATGAACTGTAAATAAGAAGGGAGGAATCAAGGAAAAGTTTGACACGCCTAATTGGATGTTAGCGATTATTGAAGCATTGTGGGGTTTAGGGAGGGGTGTCTACTAAGTTACAAGGTAGAAACCTCCATAATCTCTTAAAGTTAAGGAGTAATTAATCATTTTAATGGTGTAAGTGGAAGGCACGCTTGGATATATTAATATACATGTGAGATGGCGCATATAGAGAGAGCTATTGCTGTTCTTGTAACCTTGTACTCTAAACTAAGAGGTTTTTTTTGTTTTCATTTTTATTCTGATAAGCTAGAATTTTAACTTAATGCTATTTCTTATAACTAATGGAGATTTAAGAAAACAAAGGTGGTCAAGCACTCAACGTTGAGGTATAGACTAATGCTTTGTTTGCATCAAGGTGTGGATTGAGGAAAGAAAGGAATCCATAGTGGATAGAAAAGTGTGGATAGTTGAATTACAATTACAATACACCATAGCTAAGGCCTTTTAATAATATTTTGACCCTTGTTTCTAGTGACCTAGTGATATGAGTTTTCGTCGTGGTTTATTTATTCTAAGATGTATGCAAAGATAGTTAGACTACATTAACTTTTAGGGAGTAGCTTTCAGGTCGAAGAAATATTCCAGAGTCCCAAAGGTACACGAGGTAGACTTCTATGTATATCTTTCGACTTTCCCTCATTTTAGATATATATATACTTGAGGAAAGGCTATAAATGAACCGAATATTTATAAATAAGCTTAGCGTTCAACTTAGTAAAAGCTTATTTATATTCGTTAAACTTGAACAACTCGTTAAACTAAACAAAGAAGCTTGAACACGTATGTGTTCAGCTCGTTAATATTCGCGAATAACGTTCGTGAACCATGTTCATTAACAAAACTCTTATCAACATGCTAAATAAATAAAAAAAACTTTTAAAATAAACAAACAAATCTGAATTATCAAGATCAATAACCAATCAAACAAGCAAAAGTTTCAAACAATTAAACAAGTTTGAATTGAGAGTTCGATAACATCTATACGAACCGAGCTTAAGTCAAGCTTAAATTGAAAGCTCGATAGCCCCATGGCTAACCCTGTTGGTAGAACCTTGGGAGAGTGGTCGTAGAGGCTCGGGGTCAATTCTTGTTAAGGAGGGTTTCACGACCTCTGAGGACAATTCCCGCTCATACCTATGACAGCTGGGTTCTGAACCTCCTTCCCAATGGCGTGGGGTAGTCGTGGGGGGTCGCTAACGTGGCGGTTCCACTTTTTTTTTTTTTTAATTGAAAGCTCGATAACATCTAAACGAACCAAGCTCAAGTTCATCAAAAATAAACCAAGTTAAACTTAAATAACAATTTCAAAGGCTTGCATTTGAGGCATAACTTGGTTTGGCTCGGCTTAATTACCTTATCAAATAAGTTTAAACACCCCAAAGATACATGGAGGTAGAATTAGGCCTAACTTTGTTGTCACGATTATGCTCATTGTGTTTCTTTAGTCTTCTCGAGGCTGAAGTAAAGTCCAAACCGTGAAGGATAGCATTTGACCAGGTAAGCTTTGGACTCTCATACTACCGAAACACACAAGGCATGATCCAGAAGTCAAGGCCGCAGAATTTTGTGTGCTGCTTTATGACCTGGAATTAGGAGAACAAGTGTTTCTCTTCGTTCTCCCATCAAGAAAAGTAGACGAAAGACTCCGCGGAAGAGCATGATATCACAGTAATGACTTTCACAAGACCTAGTCGCAAGGCTGATAGAAGAGAGCCGGTAAGTTTGACACATCGGGTGGATGAGTTGTCCAATGTCCTCTAGTCAACACTAAACAACGCCAGGCACTAACACATGCAAGATAGTCACCATTCGACATGATCTTTGGTAGCAGAAGTGACTATATCAACATATAGAATAATGAACTGTCACATAGCAGATGCAGGTTTGAGGGAACATTTGGATTTGCAAGAGCTAACTGCAATCATATTTTAGATACAGCTAATGCAGCTCAAGTAAGTCATTGCTAAAGCTTATAACAAATAATGCAAGAGTCGAACTCCAATCATATTCATCATAGTTAAACTGAAAGGGCCACCATTTTGTTAGAGCATGAATCCGCAAGCTAAAACAAAGACAAGCTTAAAGCGCCACAAAAATGACATAAATCCTCAAGCTAAGGGTTCAAAGCAGTCTAAAACCCCCAACTCAATTCGAAATGTTCAAAAGTGTCATTAAAGAAAATGACATAATTCTTCAAGCCAGATATATACAACATTTAGGGCACAAGGGTAGTAAATTTTTTGCATAGTATACTTAATCTCGGCTGTCTGCGTACAATATTCAGGGCACAAGGGCACCTCCTATAATTTAGTTAAAACAAATGGAATTTTCTCTCCGATACCAAGATCTTAACTAGATTCATGGTATTTAGAAATGCATCACAAGCCATTGTGAGGGTATAATAGGCATATTGATCGCAAATAGATAGAAAGGAAACTAAACCTTGCAACATACACTTCCTAGTTGAATCAGTTTAGTTAAAACATGATGCAAATTGCACTTTGGAATCTGACACATGCATGAGATTATCTATATATTAAGTTTGAATTATGTCCTTAAACACCATCCTTCTGGAAACAAACTAAACCAGCTTTCACTGGAACTCAATTCGCGTATTGCTTCAAGCAATCACGTCGTCGGGCCATGCCCCATTGTTGGCCTCCTTATCAACATCTTCATGGTGATGTTGTGGCTTCGAACCGCCTTTCCTTATCTGCTGATTCATTCTGCCAAAACTCAACTACCAAAAGTTCTGTAGCAATGCACCTCCAAAGAAAACTAGATACAAAACAGTACCATATATTTTCATTCATAGCATAAGATTTCTCAATATTTGTCATCTATCAACACCAAAAAGCTATTGATTTCTAGCAATCCACATGTAAAGTGCTATCGATGGGTGCAATAAGCAGCTACATGTTTCTGAGGATATGAGAGAAGTATCAACCATTTAGATTGCACATTGCAATTAGCATCCTGCAGGCATTTACAAATCTTAGGGTATTGCCATTAGCATGTTTATAAATGAGCACGCTATGAAAACAAAAACTCATAATGCATTTACTTGTAGGATATATCTTGCTCAACAATCCACTCAGATATTAGTACCTAAAGTGTGAGAAAATTCAATACAGAATATCTGAACATGTTCTTGGAATCAATCCAAATTGATATTACATATGAAATCCCCTGATCTTGATTGACAGCGTAGGAAAAAATGTTCTACAAAAACAAGGAAGCAAAACCAGCTTTAAATTACAAAAGCTAATATCGCAGCTTACAAAAGAACGCACCTTTACAGGTCGACACCAAACACCCCATCTCTGACGATCACAAACTCGCAAGAAGCCTCAGGCAAGTGCGGCGCAAAAACCACCTGCATCCTCCTCGTCGTTCTCGAGGAAGCATTGTTTTCGGAAATCCTGTCTTTTCTCGATAAGAAAAGTCTAGTATTAACGCAGTTCGCCCACGAGATACCCAACGCCGGACAAACCTGCCGACCGGAGGAACACAGATAAGCGTAGTTGCCCACCCTCAGCCTGCCGGGCCCGTCCTCCGAGCCCACGACATCGACAACCTGATTGGTCACCACCACGACCAACCCAAAACGCCTCGCCTGCTCCTTGAGCTTGGCGGCGATCTTGAAGAAGAGAAAAGACCGTTTCTTTAGGTCACTCGGGGTGTTATCAAAGTCGGAGCGGAATAATGCGGCGATGGAGTCGATTACAATGAGTCTGATAGGGAGGCGGGTAGGCGGACGGGCGACGAGAGATTCCGCTGCGGCGAGGAGGGAGAGAAGGTCATGGGGCGAGTGGGCGGCGGCGACGAAGATGTTGTCGAGAGGGTCGGACAGCAAGGAAGACGAGGAGAGAGCTCGGAGGCGTCGAATAGGAAAGGGGAACTCGGAGTGGATGAAGAGGGAGGCGGCAGAGAGGCCGCCGCGGGAAGGGGGGAGCAGGGCGGAAAGGAGGATCTGGAGGCAGATCTGGGTCTTTCCGGAGGCGCTCTCGCCGGCGATCTCGGTGACGGAGCCAACCGGGAGGCCGCCGCGAAGGCGGTGGTCGAGGAGGGGGCAACCGAGGGTGAGCTTTTGGGACGAAAGGTGAAGAAGAGGGTTTAAGGGTTCGATGCGGGGACGCGCCATAAAGGCATAAACTAACTGGCCACGAAACAGCTAGGTTCCTATCGACTCGGTCCAAATAGACTGTGCATGGTTCAATACACCAGTTCAATACACCCGGCCATTGAATCTGGGATTAGCATGCCGGACCCGGGGCTATGGTGCAGCGGTAAGAGTGTTTAGTTGTCTCCCATATATTACGGTTCGATTCCCAGTTATGACGCATTTTGCAGAAATTTTTCCTCCAAATAGGAATTACAACCAAGGTGCGCTGGGCTTCTAGGCCGCCCACCGCGAGTGCTTCAGGATTTATCCTGGTGGCCGGTGGGAAATTTCTATGGGATCGAACCGACCACCCTCAGAGATAGTCAATAGGGCTAACTGAGTTAATCGTATTTTTTTTTATTAGCATGCCGGGCCTCAGAGGAAGGTTGAATTAATTAGTTTGAGACAGAATTGTTATTATAAAATTAATAAAGATTTGAATTTTATTGAAGTTGGAAAAAAATTCTTTTTTATATTGATCAATTATTATTTTTTGATTTACTTATAGTCATGGGCCGATAATATAAGCTTGTTGGGGTGATAGATTTTAACTTTTTAAGGTAATAAGATGAATGTCATGTTATAATATTTAGATACTCACAGTAGTCATGAGCTGATGATATAAGTTTGTTGGGGTTACAGATTTTAACTTTTTAAGGTAACAAGATGAATGTCATGTTATAATATTTAGATATATATCGGCGACAAAAGGTGAATCGTTCATTTCAGCACCTCCGTCAATCCATCCTAGGACTAACACGAAACACGAAAAAGATAAATCACGGGGGCTACTAATCAGACAGTGACTAGTGCATAAGGGAGGGCAGGTACATAGCTTCGCCAGTATTTAAGCCTCATATCTCATTAGTAGCAATACCTCATGTATTAGTCATCTCAATCCCTCCCGAGGGACATAAAATATATATATATTAGGGCATGATGGAATGGTAAAAATTAGTACCAATTTTCATGCAATCGAGAGTTTAAATTTTTATCATATCACCAATGTATTCCACTTATTTGTGATGTTGGATTCTCTATCAAAATTTGTCTGTACTTCCTAAATTTAGCTTATGGTCCAAAATTCATATGTGCTTCCTAAATTTAGCTTATGGTCGATAGAAAATTTTTATAAGATCGGATTGATCACTTGTATATTAGTCATTTCAAAGAGTTAGATATCTTGATTATAAGAAAAATCTAATATGGATAGCCTCTAAGGTACGGTGTGATGATAAGAGGTAGGACAAATTCTCGTACAATGAAGATTTGAATCTCTAACAGGGCATAAATATCATACACCGATAGTGTTCCAACGACTCGTGACGTTGTACCATTTGCTTGAGCCCATCTCGCTTTCCAAATTTACCTACTCATCAGTGAAAAATTTCTAGTCAGTCACCTTAAATCTGTTGATTTTTTACTTTAAAATTCAAATAATGTCTTTTGATGTACATGTATAGTTCCACATTGTTAAACTAAAAGAGAGTGGAAGACCTTATACATATATATAAGGTTAGTCTCACATTGACAAATCAAAAGAGAGTGGAAGAACTTATACATATATATATATAAGGTTAGTCCCACATTGACAAACCAAAAGAGAGTGGAAGACTTTAATATATAAGGTTAGTCTCACATTGGTAAGCCAAATGAGTTGAAAGGACTTATATATGAGATCTTTCTAATCTTGTTTAGAAATGTAAAAGGAACCTACATGCATGCGCGGATCGAGTCGAAACCTGCTAGTTTCAATGGACCCAAATCAAAAATTCATAAATCGCACACGACGCACGCGAACTGATAACCTCGGGTCTGAGCTAGTGATATCACTCCCGAGGTCACCAGCTTGGGCAGGCAGATTCGAGTCCACCCGAGGGCACCTCGGAATTAAAAAAACAATATGCATCCCTCTCGATGCGGCATAACGACAGACATCTCATGCACCGAGGATTCAAATATTAGACCGGCAAAGAATGTGTTATCGGATCTTTTATCACAATACACGATAGTAAAGTGTGGCCATCTAGATTACCAAAATAAAAGCCCCAGCCAAATAAGGCACTAACAGATATTGTATGCACTGAAAAGTCAAATCACAGGATTGACAAAGAATAAGCCACTGTTCCTGAACAATTAAGATAGCTGAGCTTATGAGCCATCGCCGGCCCACGCTGCCAGATTTATCCTATGAAACAGGGAAGGTGGTCCACCTTCAAACTAATCTGGTCATAAGGTATACAGGATTAAAATAATAATACTAATAAATTAAACCAATACGGATTTGGTAGATAATTAAGATAACAATTATGAAACTCGAACAAATAGATTATGAAGAAACAACGACAACGCCAATCAAACTTTATCCCAATAAATAAAATCGATTAAATAGTTTATGGAGAAACAATAATAAAAAAAATTAAAAATTTTAATTTTAAAAATTTATTGGAAAAAAAAATCAAAAGAGGTCATAATTTTATTGAAATCAATAAAGAGGTTTTTTTAATTTATTTTTTTTATCAAAAAGACGCTCCACTCCACCGATCCTCGTAAAATTACACAACTACTCTCAAATGCAACGTTGAATCAATTTTAGTTTTTTGATAGATTGATTTCCAATTTAAATCCTGAATTGATTTATCAGTTATGTGAATAAGACAAGTCTGAGTTAGAAACGGTAATTGTTATAATGTTATAGTAGCTAGGGAGTAGGGACGGACTAGGAATTTGGGGGTGAAAAGTGTACGTTTTATAACTACTGTATCCGAGTTGTGGGTAAAGTTGTAACCATTATGATTTTATAATTGCTACCACATGAATATTACATAAGCAAACCAAATTTACATTATAGTTGATTTTAAGTATCACTATAATAATAATGAAACTGTAATTGTTATAATATAAATATTATTAAATTGGTCAAATCCGATCCATTAAGAATTTAAATTTAAAATTAAATCGTCCATCATGAAGTTAAAACTGACCTAACAACACTTAACGGCAACCGTGTAATTAGGCACTCTTCCAAGTTAATTTTTTAGAATTAAGATATTAAATTCTTACAATTAGACTAATCCTAAAAGTGGCATGATCTAATCCTATGAAAATTTTTCATCAATCACACAAGATAAATCAAAAAGCATAGAATATCATAAATTTTTTAAACTCCTTACATGTAACATGTCCTAACGAAATTTAAACCCTCATTTATTATCAAGAACCTCGTCCAGCCTTTTATCACAGTTCCGGATCATTTCATTGAATTACATAATTACATATAAAATCTAAAAATTAACTAAGAGCAACTGCAGTGGGAGCTCCTTCGAAGCTCTCACTGCCAACGTGGCCTTTGGGAAGAACCTCCCTCCCATAGAGGGAGGGAGGTTCGTGTCTTCAACGAGGAAGTTGCGGAGCCGCTTCCTCGTCCCTTTTTTTATTTTTAAAATTTTTAAAATTAAGTTTTTTATTTGTTAAATAAAAAAATAAAATAAGTGCATATATATATATATATATTTAAATTTTATAAAAAATTAATTATATATGAGATAAAATAAGAAAAAGAGATAAGAAATATATATAATAAAAAATTATGGGAATAAGTTGTTGAGAGATTTTTTTTTAAAGTGGGGTGATATATGAGGTTCTTTACTTTTGACGTGGCGTGGATGTGGCAATGAAAAAGTTCTCAAAGGGATTCTACGACTATGGATGCCCTAAACAAATTAGAAGAATTAGAAGGATGATCAATGATTAATCACGGGCACATGAATTATAAAAGAAAAGTAAAAAATAAATCACAACACATTATAATGATTGAATAATTTATTATTGGCCATTCCACATTTGTAGCAAAAATACTTTATTGTTACATTTTAACAACTGACTCTACGTATATTTAAAAATACAAAGACAATAATTATGATAGCTATAAAACTTTCAATAGAGATTTGTTATTTGTAAGTGTGATGCTCTTTAAAGTTGTCAAACGGATCAATTCTTAGTGAGACGGATAGGCCTACGGTGGATCAGCCATTTAGTTGAGTGGGGCAGACCAACCTGATATTTTGGCAGATTAGAAAATTTCCAATCCAACCCAATTTAAAACGGGTTGCAGGTTAGACGGGCCAACCCACGGACTCATCAAAAATTAAAAAAAAAATTATATCTTCACCATTTTATTTTAGAAATATTTTATCAATCAAATGTATTTAAAAATAGATATTTTAAATATAAATTTACATAAATAAGCACAAATGTTGGTTAAAAAATAATATTTTTATTTTAAAATTATAATAAAAAATTATAATAATTTGACATAAACTTAACTTACATAGGTTTCTCAACCCGCGGGCTGACCCGCACGGGTCACGGACCGACCTGCACGGATCACAAACTTAGACGGATCGACTCACGACGGACTTGAATTGATAAAATTTCTACTCAACCTATTTAAATTATTTAACAGGACGAATTAATTCCCAACCCAAATTGAGAGCTCGTGCTCTTAATAGCAAGGCTACATAACGATTAGTCCAGTGAAAACAAAAATATCACACTTATCAAATTGTTAACACATTTATTAATGTGGTTCGGCATTTGTCAAACTTCTACTTCACTACATATGATTCCCTGATGGATTATCATCACTAGTCGATTAACAACTCTGATTGCAATAACATTTAGCAAAAATATATTTAAGGACATCTTTCGATGATGATAATAAAAAAAAATTGCTTTTTTGATTTTTTTTACCATTTTAATTATATTTGTAATAAATAATATTACATCATACCTATATTAATGTTTATAGAGAATTTAAAGTATTTACATTAATTGAATATTTTAATTAATTAGTTGATAATTTTATACATACTCAGTTTCTATAGTTTTATATTAATAAGCAATTTATTATATATATAGGATTAAGAGTATAAATTAACCAAGTCAAATTTAGTCAAGTTCAAAATTATTTATTTACTTATTAAATTTATTTATTAAAAATTTTATTAAACTCATATCGAACTTATGTTTTTAACCGAGCTCAGCTAATCATATTTGAGCTCAACTAATAGTATTTTTATGTCTAGAAATTAAGTTGAACGTTTATCCAAGATAAACTTTTATTTTTATATTTTTTTTATTTATTATAAATAATTTAAATTTATAAATTACTATACATTATATGTATTTGAATAAAAAATTAAAAATATATATAATTAACTTTTGGATAAATTAATAAATAAAATTATTTATAAATTATCCCTAAACTTTATCATAAACGTTAAAGAACAAATCCCACTGACGTGAAAAATTTGTTTATTATTTATATTTTTCACTATTGAACAAATATAAATGAACTTTAATGAATTAAATTGTAAATAAACTTATATATATGTTTTGTTAAAAAAATATCTGGTTTAATTTCTTTCTGTAATAAAAAATAAACAATATCGGTAAAGATTCAATGGGATAACAATAAACAAGTAGCATATTGGAAATTATCGATCCAAATATGTTTATTCTGCACAAGCACGGTTTCAATAGGCTTATATCTAATGTTAAATACGAGAATTCGATTCACCCACTGAAAAAAATGGAGAATAAAATGGGTGGAATAAACATTATTTATAACCAAAATATTTGCAAAACAATAATTTAAATTGTTAGAAACCAAACGAGAGAAGAGAAGCAAGCTTTCCTGACTCAGGCTGAAACAGAAGTCTCCGTCGAGGGGAAAATCTTCTCCAGCAATGCGTTTGAAAGGATTCTCTTCGGATCCAACTCCCTGCGTGCTTTGTTATACATTTCGACTGGAAAACGCTTCTGCAATCTTGCTTGAAGTTCTGCAAGCTCTTCCTTGTTCTTCGGAACCTGCAGAAAGGGTTCCGCAACTATTCAAGTTTTCTATAGATGGAACAGAGTTAACATGTATAAATTACTAAGACTAGAAAAAATGCCTAGGGCTGAGAGGAGTTCTTATATCTATTATAAGCCATTATAACAAGGCTGACCATAACGATGCCATCGGTTTACAATCATAATGAACGTTGTTAGTGCCATGGTTTGGGATATTACATTATTCTCATAAATTACTAAAACTTGAAACTACTGCACAAGTGTCAATCATGTTGATGAGTATCCTGCTATACTAACAT
The DNA here is from genome assembly GCA_037177295.1 of Kaempferia parviflora. NCBI lineage: Eukaryota > Viridiplantae > Streptophyta > Magnoliopsida > Zingiberales > Zingiberaceae > Kaempferia > Kaempferia parviflora. Next base: position 12,393 of record JBAMIE010007599.1, read on the forward strand.
TCAACACCATTTGACAATTTATTTTTTTATATCTTTTATTATGCAATACAATGATAAAAATTACATTCCATAACAGAGTTAGGAATATATAGATATGCCTCCATCCAATTGTCCACCAGCACCATAAGTTGGAATACCAATATGATACCAAAACAGTATCATTCTTGTTAAAGCCTAAAACAAACTTCAGGACAATTCGAAATTTCGAACCTTGGTTAAATCCAGGATAGCAATGGCCTAACTTTCTGAAATTTACACTAGTTTGCTGACACAATTAAATCCATTGATTCAGTCATTAAATCTGGTTGGTTTCATTGATATTGATAAAAATCAAATTTAGTCCAATAGCACATAAAAATGTCCCCCATTTTTAGCTTTGTGATTCTGTTAGTCCATTAATCTCTGTAAATTAGCAAGGGAAGAAAAAAATTAAAACCTAAGTTAGTCTCTTCTATAATAGTATCTACAACTAACCCCCTGTACATTTGTACAGTTACTAGTATGTCCTTTACACTCACAGTGAAGTTGACTCAAAACAAACGATAAAATCTCAAATTTATCGTTTTGTCGTCTCTTATGGAATACTAGGTTGAAGAAAATATGTAATCACTTCGTTGGTTAACAAACTTATATACGGTGAGAGTCATTACCCAATATTCTACCTGTCCACTTGATCTAGCCACTCCATTTTGGTTTTTTCCCTTTATGTTTGCAAATTATCAATTTGCGGAAGAACTCACACCTAACCTACATCAGTGTATATTCTAATTTGGAAGTGACATCATTCACAGTAGCGAAGACCTTTGCCTAGGGTCTTTGTTCAATTACAACAGCAACTACAATTGTTGGCATACATAGCACACGTCTCATTGTGACATTGTCATTGAAAGTGATCTTGCCCTCTGGATTCAACATAATTATAAAGAATGATTATAAAAAAGAATTATACTTATTTATGAGTAGTGAGATATAAAAAAGAATTGACCTCTTTCGTATGATCATCATTCAACTAGCTTCTCCATAATACTAAAATTTAGTAAGTTGCTGGCAACAGACTAGACTAGCCACAAGATTATACTCTACTTTTTTTTAATAATCTAGGCCTCTGAGCTTTGCTCGACTAATCCTGGAGGTAGACAACCTCACCCCCAGTTTCGCCTACTGGATAAATCCGAAGCACAACTTATGCACACTCAGAGGCTGATCCCAAAGATATTCATCTCATTTGGGATTCGAAGCCTGGTTTAGTTCTCTGTTCCCTTGAGTGCTTTACAACTGCACCATACTCGTGGAGGCAAAAAAAAATGAAAAATATTAGATTCTATTATTGAACCTGCATAAGTTGGCTTTATAAGAGGGAGAACTATTGTAGATAACATTCATCTAGCACGGGAATTGCTAAGGCAATACTGCAAGGAGTGCATATCGTTGAAATGCATGATAAAAGTGGATTCTAGGAGAGCATATGACACAATTAGTTGGGAGTTCCTACGTGTTGTTCTACAGAGTGTTAGATTGGATGGAAAATTTGATGATTGGGTGATGGAATGTGTGGCTACACCTACTCAGTTAAGATCAACGAAAGATTGCATGATTACATCCAACGCCAGAGAGATCTACGACAGGGTGACTTTTTATCCCCTATGCTATTTGTCATATGCCTAAACTACTTTTCTAGATTGGTGAGAGTATGGCCAAAGGATTCAGAGTTCAAATATCATTCCAAATGTAGAAGTTTGAGGATTATGCACCTAGCTTTTGCTAAAGACCTGCTAATCATAGTACCGGTGCTGGAGGACATACAAACATCCAAAGGGGTACAATGCCTTTTAGATATTTAGGTATTTCTCTAGCTACAACCAAGCTTAAGGCAGTGCATTAAGCACCTTTAACATATAAGATTGTCACATATAAATGCTTGAACTAGCAAATCTTTGTCATATGCAGCTAGAGGAGAGTTGATTTGAACTGTTTTGCAAGGTGTGGAATGCTACTAGTTGGCTACATTTCCAGTTCCAACAACGATTTTAGACATCAATTATGCGATGTTTTTATGGGATGTTCTTATGGGATCTAAGAAGGCACTTGTAGCATGGAAGGATATGTGCTCTCCAAAGACAGAAGGGAGGATGGATTTAAGGAATACTAGGAGCTAAAATCGAGCTCTTACCATGAAGCTTTTATTGAATATACATGCTAGCTAAGGACCCTTTATGGATACAATGGGTACATGATATATACCTCAGGATAATCAGTGTGAAAATGGAAACATAAAAAGAGGGACTCTCTGTTGTTCAAGCAGATAGCCACAATTTGGGACTGGATAATTGGCATGGCAAAGGCGGATAGATCAACAGTCTAATTCCTCACAAGTTAGAGTAGCGGGTTTGCACTCAACATTGCAAAGGCCTATGATTGTTACAAATCGAAGGGTAGGAGTATGTTATGTTGGAAGGTGATTTGGAGGTCTTGGATACTGCTGAAGTGAAGTATTCATTCATATTGTGATTAGGAGCAAAGGGCAGACTTCTCACTCAGGACCGTATCACTTTTCAAGAGACAATTGGTTTCTATGAATTTTGCGACACAAAAATGGAAACTTTGGAGCACTTGTTTTTCAAATGAGAGCCCAGCAGATTTGTATGAGAGCGTATTAGGGATTGGGTGAGCATCACATGTGGAATGACAACCTTGTGCAGTTCACTAAAGTAGCTGCAGAAAGAAACCCAAGGGACGTCATGACAAAACCAATCAAAGAAGGTGGCGTTAGTTTGCACAGTGTATCAACTATAGAGCGTCCACAATAAAATAATGTTTGAAGATGTGTATACACCTCCTATATACATCATATATACAATTAAAGTGCAAATGTACAAGATACTATTATTTATTATGTTTAAACAATAGATAGCAGAAGAGGGCATAAAAGGAACACAACTAATTGATGTAGTGTTGACAAGACACGGGTTATCTTTAAGGGGTGTTGAATTGTAACATTGATCATGTGGCACACAACCCCATTCTCTCCTTCATTGCTACCTTCATAGATGGGCAAGAGCATCCGCCACCTATGTTGGCTTTGGTACATCACACCGTTGGCAAACTACGCCATCGATCTCCTTGATAATTAACATAAAGACAACCATGATTCGCCATTGTGACGAGATTCGACAAGAACCCCAATAGTCTCAACTTCAATGACAACGTAGGCCTGGAGCAAGTTCCTAATGATGTCAAGGCTTACAAATTCCATGATCCCCTCCACCACAATGTCCTTTACAACCTTGACGCCTTCTACATGAACTTCTCCCCCTCCATGATTTCTCTGCCTTTGCCTCTCTTTATCCTCTTTCCTAACCCCGAAGAGTGAAATATCTTCTAAGTTGACTGAGGAAGAGAGGATACAAAGGAGAGGGTGAGGAGAAGACACTACCTTTTCCTTCTGAGGACTTGCCAGGGAACTATTAGTGGAGAGGAGGTGGGACTAGCACAATAGCATATAAAGGGCAGCGATAGTGGAGACACCACTAAGAGGGAAGGCAAGGTAGAGTGCCATGAAACTACTCTGACAATGCTGAGGAGGAGATCCAACCAATGTGCCACCTAGATGACACCTAGCGAATGGCAAACTTCATCATTAGTGGCGACAAGCACTACCTTCAAAACTATTTATCTAGTCACCACCATCGACGAGCTCCTCAAAGATCAGAACTGGGCCATCACCACCTAGCATATATATAAAAGAAGCAACTTTTGAAGTGATGGGGAAATACTTGGCCAGAATCCTTGGCAGAGGTACTAGGAACTTAGTTAAATACTTGGCTTTGCAATCCACCTCTAAGCTTCTCAACAACTTGATCTCATATTGGACTGTTGACCATAGGCTGGTAATTTTAGGTCAACTAGCTGAACACAGTTAAGCTCGACTCGACACAGCTTGGCTTGTTTACACCCCTAACCCCAAGTACCATGAGTCTACAATCCATAAGTATAACCTTAGTCATTCCTAGTGAAACATATCTATTAGAGACACAACAAGAAACTAGCTGCTACTCCAAACAAAAACATAATAATTACCAATACTTCGACAAGCAAGTAGTAGCATAAAAGAATAAAAACATTCAACCACCATTTATTACCTCAATTTTAGCCCAATGTTCATAAGCAGAATATTTATCCCACAGTCTAGCTTGTGTCAAATGTCTGTAATTGAAGAACTCATCAGTTATGTCCTTCCTCTGGCGAGGATCTGTTGTCGGCAGGTACATGATTATGCCAACCTAAGAAAACAGAGAGGGCATAACTAGGTGCACACAAAATCAGAGAACTGTAAGACAATAGCAAGAAAACCATAATAGACCACATAACCACTACCTACTAAAAGAATATGCTTATGCAATGCCAACTTCAAACGGTTTCCATTTGAGGAAAACAAATATAAGAAAGCAAAGAAAAGTATACATTAGGTGGAAATGATACATTATTGAATAACTAAATATTGATGAAATTGGATATGACAATTCTGAATTACCCAAGAAAATATATCTTCATCACTGGAGGATGATGCTGGGCTCATCAGACTCTTACTGGAAGCAGTCCAACGTTGCTCAATGGGAGCAGGTGCTGGCACCTCTTCTTTTTCTATGAGCTTCTTCAGTTCTTCTATAAAGTCCAAATCCTTCATGCTAGGACTTTTCAGAGTACCAGCAGGGAAACAGGTTTCGGAGACCCATTGCTGTCCGCCACAATCAAATCCCAATATTTCATCACTCCAACCTACACGGTATCCTTCAGACTTCCTCCAGTAATCAGCTTCTGCCTGATTGACTTTTATGACATGACCTAAATTGAGAGGATCAAGCGCAAGAAGTTTATCCCTCAACTCTGTGAATGACAGTTGATCGATATCTTGTTCAGCAGCAGCATTTCCAGAACTGCAATAATCTATGTATCAAAATAAATGTACCATAATAAAACGGTTCATTGAGAATAAGACCAGGACAAGGAACTCAAAAATTTGGATGAAGAAAACCCACAATCACTTGCTTGCTTAAATGATTAGATAGAAAAACTTCTCGCAAATAACAAATGATCAAAGTGAAGAAAGAAAAGATCAAGTGATACATCTACCTGTACTTTTCCGGTGAATCATGGTAGAGAGCACGAATTTGCCTCAACGCTTCATCCTTCCCGTACTTTGGCTTATGCTTTGGGTTTCTCCCCTTGGAAAGAGGGTTACACTGCACAACAACAACAGCATCCGTATATGGAATCCAAAGATACTTTATATGCTTGTTTTCGGCCAGCCACTTCCTGGATATTAACAACACAGCATTTACTATAGTTTTCCTTTTTAAGGTTGTAAAGACTAACAATAAAAGGTAAATGATGCTTTGAAAAGCCCACAACAATCGGATTTCATTACTTGTGATTTTTCCTTATCTCACTAGCATTAGAAACAAATGTGTGTTCTACCAATTCATGTCTTTCCACACACTGAAGGGTGACTTCTGCAACCACACCAAGGCCCCCAAGGCCACAGCGAGCAAGATAGAACAGTTCAGGATCTTTCTCTTTCGAGACTTCTATTGTTCCCTTTGTAGGAGTCACCAGCTTCATGCTGACAACCTGCTCATCAATTGGTGGCAAACGTGCACCAGTACCATGAGCTCCAACCTGGAGATGTGTTAAATAAATGTGAGGGATCTTATAATGATTAAAGAAGAAATAATATAGATATTTGACAGAATATAATATGAAATATGAAGCTTAAATTTAGGATATAGCACTCAATATGGCAAATACATCCAAAACAAGTATGAGTAAACACAAATTCAGTATCATGAGCTCCAACTTGGAGATGAGTCAAATAATTTTTGAGATCTTTAAACAATCAAAAAAGAAATAATATATTTTTGTTTGAACTCAAGATAACAAATGCAACCAAAACAGGCTTTCACACCATGGGTTGAAATCTCACGCCGAGCCAGGCAAAATGGTAAATGTTTCATTCCGGTAAATCACTGAAGCTCTATACCATTCGGCATCAAGGTTCAAAATCCCAAATCATGTCGTAGTTTTAGTCAAAAGAAATATATTGTTCCAATATCGTGTCACGCTCAGATGTATGGTGTTGATGATAATTAGAGGTTGAACTTTGAAGGAGGAAGATGAAGCAAAGGAAGAAAACATTATCTATGTTGAACTGAATTGAATTTTTGTGTTCGACAAAGATAATGTCTCCTTCCTTCTTCAACTCTAATCCACTATCGGCGTCATACATCGAAATATCGACATGATACAGAAAAAGTATCGTTCTAGTCAGGGATTCAAATGTTGTTCCATGTCGGGTGGCACGAACGGTTTATATCGTTCCGCCGAGGAAACGAAATCAGCACATCCCACGCGGGCGTCTCGAGCTGCAAGGCATCGTCGCCGGACATCTGATGCTCCAGCGTCATCGGAGGCGTTGTCGGCCGCCTGTGCGTTGTGGGTCGCCTGAAGCTTTGCGATGCTTTTGGCAGAGCATTGGACACTTCCGGTGCTGCCAGAAGAGTCGCCGGATGCCTCCGGCGTGCGTTGCTGCGTCGGCGAAGCGTGCGTCGCAAGCGAGGCGTGCACTGTACAAAAATAATAGTCCAAATTAAATAATTCAAACAATTCCCACCTATATGATATTTTAAAGAGGCTTTTATAAACTCTAATTAAATTATCTAGTAAAATATAAAAAATATATTTACAACAACAACAACAACCAAGCCTTATCCCACTAGGTGGGGTCGGCTAAAATAGGGGCATAAGTTGCGCTAAGTGGAGTTTGACCCTTGGTCACCCGCGTGAAGGAGTTAAGTAGTAACCAGTTGGGCTAAGCAGCCTTGCTGGAAAATAATGGGGGAAGCCCTTGTTAAAGGGTAAGTTGACTTATTAATCCCTAGGTTTAAGTGGAGAACTTAGGAGTTAATTTTGGTCCAAGTCTTTCTCCGTCCAAGCCTCCCTCACGCGAACCAGCAGCCCCGACACCCTTCTTCACGCGATTCTTCTTCTCCTCTTCTTTCACCGCCGGCCACCTCCTTTCCTCTCCCCTTCTCCTCCAAGTCCAAACCCTAGAGTCATCTAGGGTTAGCAAGGAAGGCCTTTCTTCCTCTCCCAAGTGCCGGCCACAACAAGAAGAAGGAGAAGTCTTGTGTCGTCTCCAAAGCTAAACGAATTTGTAAGAAATCTAAGCGAAGGATGTAAGTGCTTCTCACCTGTGGTAGGAGTAGCTTCATGTTTTCGCCTTTGTTGCTTTGATTTTGGGATAAAGAATTTAAAGGAAGACTTAGTTCTTAGATTATGCATGAAAGTTAGGTTTAAAGATTATGTTTTGAATTCATATGGTTGTTTTAATGAGTTATGCATGAATTAGATCCTATTCTTTAAATATGGAGCATGTGTAGTTAATTATTTCCATGTTGTTTAGCTAATTGTTGCAAGCACTAGTCTTTATTGAGAAGTTTGGCTTATAATTGCTATTGTGGAGTTATTTATAGCTTAATTATAAGCAAAGTAAGACCAAGGTCTTAAAAGATTTCAAGTTTAAATCCGTAGCGCACAAGGTGCTCGGATAAATGCCAAGGCATTAAGAAGTCAAGTATTAAAGCTAAAGTTAAAGGAAAAGTATTTTATTTTTCAAGTAGGCTAAGTACCCGACTTCCAAGGTTGTC
>JBAMIE010007988.1:0-20076 GCA_037177295.1 Kaempferia parviflora
TGTTTTTTTAATGATAATAGTTGAATAGAAAGAAGAAAAATTATAAATATATCAGATATTTAATTTTTTAATGGATATGAGTATACCCATCGGATATTCTATACCCGATGGGTATAGATACGGAGGATATAGAATCCGATCCGAACCCGACCCATTGCGATCCCTAATGATAAGAACCTCCTTTCAGGGTTAATTTCTTTCCAACTAGTTTACACCTTGGCTGCACTTCCGCATTCACAAGTTGAGTTGCTGAAGCTTGACATATTTCGTTTGCTGCATTCCAGGGTTGCCTCTTTAAACTTTCCAAATATTATTTCAAGATACATATTTTTTTTTTATTTTGTAAAAATGCTCCAACTTACCTGTTTATTGGGTGAAAAGCACCAAAAACGTAAAAAACAACAAACGTATAGGGTAAAAATGTCAAACGCTATAGAAAAAGGCCAAAATGTTACCAACCCACACTTGTGGGACTAAAATCGTAATTTTTCATTAAAAAAAAGTACACATTCCTGCTGGATTACAAGCGGTGCAGTGAAGAAGGTTCTTGTTTCTTAATTAATTTATTGATGTTTAGCTGGGGTTGGCAGTATTTCATAGTCAGAAACACTCTGGTTCATCCTAAATGCAATCTAATTTTTAAATTGTAGTAGTTGTTGTCTATCCAAGTATTAATATTAGCGATCCAAGTAACAAAAGCTTTTCTACTAATGAGATGAAAAGTTGATAAATCTTACTGATAAATGGCCTTTTAAGATTTGAGAATCCCAACTTTAGTACATAAAATTCTCTCTTATTGATCCCAAAAAATTTAATCTTAGTGCACACTTAAGTTAACATTTATAAATTCACTTCAGTAAAACTTGCTTATGCATGACCTTTTATACCTTCGTGCGAACAAAGTCAAACTAATCCTTTATTACCTAAAAAAAATATTTAAATTAATATAAAATTCAAACATCAATAAAATATTTTACATCTCTGGAAGTACCAGCAAAAAGTAGGACATAAGTTCTACAACAAAGCACACGCATAGCCACGTACACTAAACATATCGAAGGAGATGCCAACTGCAAGTCAATGCGAAGAACATGACTAAGCCTAGTCAAAAACAATGTCCACAAACCATCGCATGGGTCAGACAATATCTGCCACCATAGTTGACAATGACCACGAGGAAGGGGAAGGATAACAGGGAGCAATGAGAGTTCCATAGGTATCACACTCTCATAAAGTCATTCCTTAGAAATTTGCCGTATAACTAACTAGCTGAACCAGAACCAGAGTTCAGACCTTCCATTCCAACAGGACAGGGACATCCACTACTTGTGAAAAAGGAACCGATCAATGGAGACGTCTTCAAAATATTCTAAACAATGACCCCAAAGAAGGTAGATAATGAATGGGCCTGCCTTCCTCCGTATCCTCCACAGCTCTCAGCAAATCATTAAAGTTGCACTGCATGATCAGACTTCATTCTTTCACTGCGTTTCTATTCTACTGTCCAAAGAAGCCCACTCACCGAGATAAAGTCAGAATCACCACGACATATATAACAGGTGCGCGTAGGCCTGCTTTCTGTAGACCCATCCCACACGCGCACTCCAAGCATAATCCATCATTTCCTTTTGGTCAAAAGAAGCTTTGCGACAATTTGGAATCCTCCCCTCACACAAACAAACACTGAGGTATGGCCATGGGCCCATGGTTTATTGGACCATCATATCCTCCATCCCCCACCATCAAGACCCAAAGCTCCAGCAATGCTGAGACCTCTAGAGTTTTGATTCACATCTTCAGTCACTAGAATTATGCAGGTGAAAGCCCTTCGGTGCTACTACCAATGCAAACGATAAACTCACCTGTGATATTAGTAAGAAGACACTCCTAGAATAGATGCTAAGGAAAACTTTCCAACAATTTGGCCTTCAGCTTAAGCGATTTGAGATAGTTGATGGCCTCATCGAGGACGGTGACCGCATCCTTGCAATTCCCTCCAGGGATGATCTTTCTCAGTATGCCAAGTGTTTCCTGAATTTTAGCTCTTTTGAATTGCCTGTTCTCTTCGTTCTGATCAGGACCTACTACTACTTCAAAGCGGCTAGATGCAGTGTTATTATCATCCTCTTTGTTCTCGTGTTCTGTAGGTATATCAGGGCAATGGAGCACTTGGGAGCTAGCAGTATCTATGAGAGATGCATCAAATTCATCATCCACATCAACTCTCCTCCTCTTTGTTGGAGGAACAGAGCTAGCTACCTCAGAAAAGGTCCTTTCCACTATCTCAGGCTCAGCTGGAGAGTGTCCTGTGCTAGTTTCTTCATCGCCATTGTTGAAGTCGGAATCTGAATATAACAATGCATCAATTTCCTCTGTGTCTTCATGCATCTCATCAGCTTCATGTCCATTGGACGCACTAATTTCAGTATTTCCCTGCAGATTGAAACCTCGGTTCATAGAGTCGATGCACGGAGTGGGGCCACTAACTGAGCTTAAGATGAAGCTCCTTCCATCTATTAGCTGATCAGAAACCAAGTATCTTTTATCCGAGATAAACAATTCGGGAGCCCTGTGAGATGAGATCAGAGGAGGAATCAAAGGTGAGGTCTTCAGGAAGTAAGTATCGGTGTAGAAACCCGGGAAAGGTATTGAATAAGTTAGTGGAAAGCGACTAGTAGATGGATTAACACATGCAGTGGAGAGCATTGAAATGGAGTTCTGAGGCCTGGTAACAAATTGTGTTTTATTTCCAGCAGAGATCATGCTACTAAATTGCCAAAGTGTAGACTGCGAATTAATCTGGGGATTATTTTCTTGTTCCATCAACAAATGCCCAAATCTATCACCTGAAAACAAGTATCAGTTGATTTAAATATATATCCACTAATCAACTATGATGGGCAAGATGAATCGGAACTTAAACAAAGATTCATGTTTTACCTCAGGCAATTGGTAATGCAAAATTATTCCCACAAGCCTACCAAAACAAGAAGACAAAAAAAAAAACTAAGATCTTTTGATTGAAGATGAACTGTAAATCGAGAGGATAATTTACGTGACAGGCTTCAGGAGGTGCCGGAAGTATTCAGCCTGTTGAAAATGGATAAATTAGTCAAGCCAGTGAAAATATATAGCTTCTTTTATTATCGTTATTTTTCAACAATATCACAGCAGCCAATTGAGGGTTTTTAATTTACCTGGCAATCTCGCAATGGATGGAAGCAAGCAATGACCCTAATGATTATCGTGGTGCTACCACAAATTCCATTCTCATGTTTTAAAGCTCGGAATGCGGTTCTTGTTGCTGCTTGACACACCATTCCTACAATTCTCTCCTCTAAAAGCGAACCAGACCACCAGGAAACCAATGGAGAAATCAAAAGGCAAGGAACACAAACGATACTTGAAAAAGAAAAGAGTTGCAGATTTAGTAGGTAAAAATGGAGGAGGTGCGCAAGAAAACCTTGGGGGTGCTTGCTATCTCAAATGAAAGAGGCCTTTGATGCCTAACAAGTAAACTAGAACCAATTCAAGAGAGCTTTTCAAGGAAAGGAAATTTTAATACCTGACATGCTAAATGGGAAAAGAAAAAAAAAACAGAGGAAGAAGAAATGATTTACAGAATCACCCTACAATACAAGTTCAAAGAAATCAGTCTGCGGTAAACATCCACCGATAGACTCAGCCACAACATACTGCTCTAAATTTTTTGCTACCAAAATTGAGTATTCCACCACTTCTCACAGTTTGTAACACCTGCAACAACAATCAATCTCAAGACCAAACTTGTAGAAAAAAGTAGATAGTAAAACAGTAGGCTGTTCCAAAGCACAGTCGGTTCTCAATTTGTTCAAAAGTAAACGAACACTTGAAAAGGAACCCAGAAAAAAGGTGAAAAATTGCAACTTTTAATCTCCATAATCTAGAAGGATAACCAATAAATTGAGGAAATATTTGATTATCACCTAAAAAAGATCAACTTAAATTGAGCAAAACCATCAAAGGGTAGGGAAAGTGGAAAAACAAGAAAGCTTCCGGATCGACAGAAAACAAGCAACAAGACATATAGTACCAGGAAAAGTTTGAACAAAGACTCGATTTTTGAGCACGACATTAGTCATATTTCACCAAACCAACAGACTCCACAAATGGCTTATCAGATTAAAACTGATTCAAGAACACAATGCGAGATAACTTGAAATACCCACAACCTACACCAAAAGAGCTCGACAAAAGACGCAATTTCTCGGGGACACCACGGATCTTACCTCCTCCACGTCGTTGCCGAACGCCAAAAGCACCGAATCACACGCGCTGGTGGGAAGAGCTCGAGCGCGCGAGGCAACGATCACGAGAGAAAGGAAAGGACGAATCTTTCCTTCGTGGGCACTGAGCGATCACGAGGGGAGGAAGCGCAGAGGCGTGGCTCTTTATGGAATCGTAAGGACTAAAATACCCTTCCTGGTTGCGGAAATTTACCAGTACTTTAATTATATAACGATGTAGTTTTCGATTATATTATGCCCTTTCAGGTCTTAATGCTTCATAAATACGACGCGCGGTCAAATAACCTGTTGACCCGAGTTGAGTTTGTTGCTACAAACCATAGTTTGAACGGTACATTTTCTGTTTTGCCCTCACCTTTTATGTTGTATTGCAGAAAATGACCATTAACAAATTGACATGAGGAATATATAATTTTCGGCTTGCAATTTACTATGATTAAGTTGGCATCAATCATATAGAATTATTATTATGATGAAGGTGAAATTGAATAATATGAATAATATAATATTTTCATTTCTTTTTTCTTAAACAAATTGGCAAGAGATAAATATTGTATTTTGACTATGATTATGCTGCATCAGATTTCCACTGAGGTTGAGAAAGTGGACAAAAGGAATAATATAAGAGGAGCTAAAATAAAAAAAAGGACTCAATCCATTATTAAAAAAATAAAGAAAATGGACGAAAAAGGGTTAGAAACAAAAATAAAAAAAAAATTATAAGAAAAAGTTGATTCATTAGACAAAAAAAAACTGGCTTTAAAAAGTTAATAACAAGTCTCTTTTATCTTAAAACTTAAAAGGTTAAAGTAGAGCACCCAAAATGCACTTTATGAAAAGGCATATATGCTTCTTGCTCTTCTTCTTATCACAATGTCATATTCCCTAGTGAAGATATTTTTTGCCATTGAGCTTAATAATTTCAAGTTTTGTTGAGAAATCACATGAAAATTTGTTGAAAATGATAAAACCATATGTAAGTTCAGATTATCATGTTTGTTAGTTTGGCGAAAACTATTTTTTTTAAAAAAAATCATAGAAGAAAAATAAAAAGACAATCTGATCCATTTTGATTTAAAAAACAGGAACTTCATCAGGCCACATATAATAACAAAAGATGCATGGAGATCGACTTAATTAAAGAAAGCATGGTATGATACCAAATCTTGAGGCCTAAGGGTGAAAGATTTGCTCACAATTTGTTTAATCCCCCAAGGATTAAACAAAGTAGCTTTTAAATCTTCTTTTGGGGTCATGTCCTTTGCTTAGGGTTGAGGGGGTTGAGGGAACGACTCCATTGAGGTCTAACTTGAAGTGGCATGGGGTACATGTATGTACCCTACTTTAGGGTTTAAGGAGGAGGATTATATCAGGGTGGCTAGTGTACATGGGCTTGATGGCACTAGGAGGAACATGTGTTGTGTGGGGGATTGATGAAAGTGGTAAATGAGTGCTCAAAATTCTACCAAGTCAATCTAAACAGGATTATTGTCAATCTCCTTTTTCATATGACAAGAACAGGTTTACAAAAACTGCAACAAGTTTCAGTGGTTGGTCATCTGAAATTGACATTTAATGGAATAGCAACGTCAACAGTTGACCAAATTAGTAAAGTTTGGCAGGGACATGAAGCACAAAACCAGGCATGCTCAAGACCTTTTTCCCCCTCTGTGGTTGGAGGATTCATAATGGAGGAGACTTGAAGGGAGGCCCTGCACTTGGCACGCAAGCAAAGGACACACATACACCTTCACCTTATTATTATTAGAAAGGCAGGAAAATTAAATGCACTCACCATCACCATGCACCTTTCTCGGCCACCATGGAAAGAGAGGAGGAAGAAAGCTAAAGGAATTGGTGCATGCATGCACAGCATGCCTCGCTCTGTAATAAACTCCAAAAAGAGATTTGCAAAAGAAAAAGAGAGAAAGGAGGAGGAGGGTGAGAAATGAGAATCCATGCTCCCCCATGCGTAATGCAGCCCCACCACCAACTCCAATGACTAGTGCCAACACCACAATTCTTTTTCTCCTCAACTTTATTTTATTTGATTTTTATTGACCTTGGAGTGTGTTGCCATGACTGGCTTTAGACAATGAAAGAAGTTCGGCAAAAGAGGATGTGGATCGGTGCAAAAGGAGAGCAGATGGAGAAGTGAAGAAAAATTCAGGGAGAGAAATTTTAGTAGATTGTGAGGGCAAATTGGTATTCAATAAAACCATGAGGGAGGGCTAATTGGTATTCAATAAATTATGACATTTTAAAAAATAATTAAAAGTTTTAGTATTGTCAGGTCTACATGCATGTAAAAGACGTGGGTAGTGATTAGGTAGAGGCTCGAGGAGAGACTATAATGGTCAATATAAATGTCCCCACTCATCATCACACACGTGTGAGTGCTTAATTGGACGAAGTGGATTTCTACGTGCAAAGTTTAAGTTAGGTATGGCATGATGGCTGATTAGACCAAGCTATCGAGTAGCTTTGTTGTGAATAAATTGAATTGGAGGTGACACTTTTGTTGGCGTGTAGGTGGCAATAATGAGAAACAGGGGAAACCATGTTATTGGTGCCCAATGTTTTGGAACATCAATCTTATCACATTCTAAGAAGCCGATGGACTAAAAACCATTTGAATATCTTTCAACCTTTTTACAATGACAAGCAGTACGCTTACATTGTCATTCAAGCAAATTCATCTTAGTTTTCACATTCCAGAATGGCTAACAGCGGAATGTTTGGGATTCACAAACTAAAGTGATAGCCAATCAAAAATTCCAAACTACTAAGGAGAAGAAAGACATCAGGATTTAGAAAAACATCGTTTGAATTAAAACTATTAGATTACGTGAACTATGGCAAAGAAATTACGGTGAAGACTTCATCTGAAATAGCTTTTGGCAAACTATAGTACAGAAAGTGCCATACTTGGATCAAGGCAATGTGCACGAGGCAATGATGATACTGGTCGAACAAGACCAACTTTACTCGCAGGGTCATGGAGCAGTGGGGACACAACATGCATGAACAATGGAGAGATGTGAAAGTAGTGTAAAGATTTCCCCGAAGATTTATTAACATATTTTTACTGTAGCAAAAGATGATTATGCTTATTCAACGTCTCACAGTCCATTCTTAAATTATGTAAAGAAAGATAAATCACAAAGTTAACTATAATGGTTAAAGAGTTGAAGAAAATTTTTTCCCCAATGGCACGCATCATCCTGGACTTGACCAATATTGACATGTTTCTGTGCATCATACTTCACGTGGTTTGCATATTGGCAAACATTTTAATGATTAATACTGCTGATGCTGAAGAGTATTAATCAAGTAATGAACTAATAGCTGACACAAAGCTGGTTGTTTCTCATTATCAAGAAGATGGCAAAGTCGTGCGAGTTTGTCTCAAAAGACATTTATAACCATAACAAAATATAAATCATTCTTGTAAAGATTGTCATTTAAATACAAGTCCAAAAAAGCACTAATAAGTCCTAAAGCATATCATTACCTCAAGCACTGGTTTCCCTCAAGCTTTGGTCTGCCATTGCAAAGTGATAAGTGTTTACCGTGGCAACTAATAAGATGCCATTTCCTCGAGCACTAGTTTCCTTCATACTTTGGGTCTGCCATTACATAGTGATAAGCGATCACCAAGACAAATATAAAGATGCCCAGAAAATTGGCAAAGAACCCCAAGTCTTGATCGTCAATCATCTGCAAAAAAAAAATAAAATAAAAAATAAAAAAAATAAAAAAATAAAAGTGGTAATTATCCAGGTAGGAGGAACAATATCGCATGTTAACATATAGTGGTGGCCCAATGTAACCATGGGGCCATAAAAGCTACTACTTTTACAACTGCAACTCTAAGAAGGCACACTGCATTGAGTTAATGTTCGACTTGATGGTCCATTCTAGCCTAAAGAGGCAGCAACATACCACATTACAATCACAATAACAAGTCCCGAACAATAAAAAAAAGGGAAGTGGGAATTCTCAGGCTTTAGGGTAAGTCTAATATTCTGTTTTAGTGTAATGCATCTGACATCCAGAAGTTGCAAGGCCAAGCAGATGCAAGAGTTGGTTCTATTGAGGATCATGATCGCATGAAATATTCAGTTCACAGGCAGAAGCAGTAGGTTCTTCTCAGGTCCTATTTTAAACAACCGTATGACCATGATCTGACTGACTGATTTTGGCCAATGCAACATCAATTTCTAGCAATCCAGTAACCATTTAACACTTTAAACTTCTGTTCCCAAAAAACTTGAAAATTAAAAGTTGGCACAGAAAACATGCAGAAAAATTGAACTCAAAATGGAAAGTTATCAGAACAGCAAGATTATAGTGGCAAGACTTCCACTTAATTGCTTGGAAACACATTCTTGAACAACAAAATGAATGCACTCTTATATTTGGGACATTTCTGTTTCTTGAGATCCACGCTGGGTTTCGATGCCATAATTAGTAATATAATAAAGATATCCAACTTTGTTCTTTAGATTACAAACATGTCAAGTAAGATGCACACAATGTATTTCTCACTACAAAAATTCCAATTTATAGCTCAGATGGCAATAGCTATGTGAAGTTTGCAATAACT
This sequence comes from Kaempferia parviflora, assembly GCA_037177295.1. Lineage (NCBI taxonomy): Eukaryota > Viridiplantae > Streptophyta > Magnoliopsida > Zingiberales > Zingiberaceae > Kaempferia > Kaempferia parviflora. Next base: position 8,896 of record JBAMIE010007988.1, read on the forward strand.
CCTTTTGTTTGACAACACTCTATCAACTACTAAATATTCACAGCTGTATAACTAATTACAAATAAGGGCAAATTGTATGTGTATCCCTTTAGTTTACTGACATTACATATATGTATGTATGTATATATAAACTCAATGTGAATTCATAATTTGGCTTATTTAACATTAATTGAAACAACCTATGATTATCTGAAATGTTTTTGAGTAGAGATGATTGTTAAAAGAAAAAGTAAAATAAGTCATTAAATTAGGCTAAATTAATCATACTAGACGTAAAGTGGAGATTCTAGGGGGAAACGGAGGTATTATAAATTACCAAAAAACTACAAAAGGGGTGGAGACAAATAATATAATGAAGTTTCATAAACTTTCTTTAGCTAATTCAATTCTTGTTTGATAGGGCAGGGGATGAACCGGGATGAATTCTTGGCTGGCATGGACCAACTTGGACAAAGTTCTGGCCCCAATTCAACCATGCACAGGGAGAGCTGACTTGTGTTTTTGGATGTAGTTAAGAAGGAACCTAATCATGTCCCCTCTCAGCCAACGATGGGTAATCTTAGTGAAATCCTGACTCCAGGGTCAAACATGGAACTCCACTGAGGTTCCCGAGGGCAACTTCTGTACAACACAGAATGACCTCAACATCCTCCTAGGTGTCAATGGGTGTACGAACAACAATTATCCACAAGTTGAATCTCCATACTATTGGTGCGTGTGCATCAGGTCATCCCACATTCATTAAGGCCAAGGTCGATTGAGATCAGAGGCTGCTCCCCTGCACGTACCAAGTAGCAGGGGCTGACATGGACAACATCTCATTAAGTATACTTTGAAACTGTGAAGCCACATCTTATTAAATATAAATTATTTGGAGTCCCAATGCCAAGGGTATCACTTTCTGGACTCACACAAGCCTTTCCTCTGAGTTTCTTCTCTACCAGAATTGAGTGTCTACCTTGTTGAGACCCATCCCAGTGTCATCTTTGCAGGTCAAGAGCTTCTTGGAGACACCTTCTTGAATCTGCCAACTTCAGATGACAAGTCAGCTCAGTCCATTCAAAATCATTTTTTCCAGTGATTTATCGAGGCACACTGATTCATATCGTATCATGAACACCACAGATCATGAATGTTCTAGTGATAATGATTAGCAGTAAGATCACCCAGCTTAAGTAAAAGATGCTTATAGTTTCATCTCCAAACCTTTCTACTTCCTACATTGCCTAAGGACCTTATATCTGCAGATTATCATCAATCCAAAGCAGGATAGACAATGAAATAAGATAACCTTGGTCATAGAATCAGAATCCACATGTGGGAGTAGCAGGATCTGCTAAACCATAACTATCAAAATTATCTGGATCCCCATTGGGAATTGGAAACTAAACTCCGCCCAGATTCGCTTAGATCATGAGATCCATGGAGAAATCGAGGTGTCCGTAACAGCAAACAAATTCGCAAGGCAAGCTAAAATTATAAGCAAATAAAAACTTGGTTCACGAAAATATGACTACATTAAATAATCATCAAAACGTCGAGTTTTTTTCGACATGATAGGAAAACAAATCGATCTGCGACTGCGAAGTAGAGACTAACGCTAAAATAATAAATCCAAATCCACGACAGGAGAGCGGAGTGAGACACCTTCGGTTGGTGGTCTGAGCAGCGCAGGAACTGGCAGTGAGAGACGGCGGAGCAGCGGATGTGGCGACGGCGACTTTGTCTTGCAGGGATTATAAAGGCTGAAGCCCTAGAATAACGAAGTAAACGGCGACGACGGGGAAACCCGTTCTATCGATTTAGAATCAATAACTTAGGGCACCTGGCTCAGATCTGGAGTAATTCAAACAAGCCAATCGAACCCGCAATTAAATTTGGGCCGAAACCAGTTCAGCCCAGCCCAGTATTATAGACCATGACCAACGTTGGCCCTTCACGCGTCAAAGCCCTAACTCAAGTCTCCCTCCTCCCCACTCGATGCCATGGCAGACGCCGATTCTGTCCTCCTCCTCCCTCCGATCCCTTCTCAACGCCGCCAAATCCCTCCCTCAGATTGCCCAGATCCACCAGCACCTCGCAGCCTGTGGCCTTTCCACAGATCCATCCGTCGCCACGAAGCTCCTCCAGCTCTATGCCGACGCTGGTGACCTCCCGTCCGCACTCCGCCTCTTCGCCGTCATCCCCTCCCCTTCCGTCTTCGCATGGACGCCTATCCTCGCCCTCCTCTCCCGCTCCTCTCTCCATCGTCGTTGCCTTTCGTCCTACCGCTCTATGCGTTCCGCCGCAGTCGCCCCCGATGGCTATGTCTTCCCCCTCGTCCTCCGCTCCGCCGCCTCCGCCCACGGCCAGAGCCGCCACCTTGCCGCCTTCCACGCTGAAGCATTCAAGTTCGCCGCGGAAGCCGTTCTCTCCGTCACCAGCGCCCTGATCGACGCGTACTCCAAAGCCGGCGACCTCACTTCCGCCCGCCGCGCCTTCGACGTCGCGGGAGCCCGCGATCTCCTCACCTGGAACTGCATCATCGCGGCCCACGCTTTCGTTGGCCTGCTCAAGGAAGCACTGGCCCTTCTCGACTTCATGATATCGGACGGCTGCGATCCCGACCTGGTGACGTGGAACACCTTGATGGACGGCTACTGCCGTGCCGGCCGTTGCGCCGAGGCCCGCTCAATCCTCTACGAGCTTGCCCGGCCCAACGCGATATCGTGGACGACGGTGATCGTGGGCTACGCCCGCTGCGGGAATCACGAGGCATCTCTGGATATCTTCAGCCGCATGATGCACGCGGGCAGTGTCTCGCCGGACCTGGATACCTTATCCTGCGCAGCCGCCTCCTGTCGCCACGTGACGGACGTGTCGGCAGGCCGGGCGGTGCACGCTTACGGGGTGAAGATGAACGACGTCGCCGCATTCTACGGCTCCGCCGGAGCAGCGCTGCTCTTGTTGTACGCCGGGCACAGTCGGATGGCGGCGGCGAGATCGGTGTTCGAGTGGATGGATCCCACGGATGCGGTGACGTGGAACGCCGCGGTCCAAGGGTTGGCTCTAGGCGGACGGCGCTCGGCGGCGCTGGAGCACTTTAGGGAGATGATGTCGCGAGGCATAGTATGGAATCACGCCACTATGTCCAATTTGCTTCCCTTGTGCGACTTGAAGCACGGGGAGGAAGTGCACGCTCATATCATCAAGCACGGTAACGGAGGATGCATCGTCACTGAGATGAACGCACTGGTCGATATGTATGCGAGATCAGGATGCATTTGGGCCGCACGCAGAGTGTTCTCGAGCATGGACGGCAAGGATGTGGCAACGTGGAACACAATGATCAGCGGGTTCGGGTCCCACGGGTTGGGGGAGCAAGCGATCGAGCTTGTGATCCTCATGGTTCAGCTCGGGTTCAAACCGAATGCGATGACATTGACCAGCGCGCTTATGGCATGTGCCCAATGTGGGCTAGTCGATGAGGGGATTAAGCTCTTTGAGACCATGCCTTGGGAATTCAGATTTTCACCGGGCGAGGAGCATTACGCTTGTGCAGTGGATATGCTTGCTCGGGCTGGCCGGTTCACTGAGGCCACTAGACTGGCTGGAAAAATGCCAAAGGCGGCGAGGGTGTGGGGGGCGATGCTGGCGTCGTGCCAGACACATCAAAATGTGGAGTTTGGCAGGATGGCTTTTGAGGAGCTGGTCCGACTGGAACCAGGAAACCCGGGGAATTATGTCACGATGTCGAATATATATGCGAGAGCAGGTAGGTGGAATGATGCGGCGAGGGCGAGGGGGATGATGGAGAGGGAAGAGTTGATGACGAAGCCATCTGGGCATAGTTGGATTGAGGTAGCTTGAGATATTGTTGTATAATAATTGTTTTTATAGCGGTGTGAAGATTGGAAATAATAAAATTAGAAATTGTTGGGGAAGAACTTATAGACAGTGTTTGAAATAAATCAGCTGCTAAGGAAGAAATACTCCCAAACTCCGGTTGAAACTAGATTCTAAATAAACAGCTAAATAGGATTGTTATAGAGTTGAAAAGTTTAAGATTGTTGTAGATTAAAAAATGCATGATAATTTATTAAATAACCTTTAAGTTTGTGGTACTAACTGATAAACACTGGTGAAGTCGAATACTAACAAACATGGATCATAGCACATGCTTATACTGCGAAAGTAGCTGGATATGGTTGTTTTATATTTGAATAATTCTTATGAAGACACTCGATAACAATCGACCAGAAAGAAACTCTTGCGAGGGATTGGAATACCCTTGTTGCAAGAAGGGTAAGTTAAACAGATTCAATATTGTACCAAGGCCCTTCAATATTGCTTATGCCAAAGCCTCCTTTTTCTTGAATCAGTAACATTGTTAATTGATTGAACCTTCTCCCAACACATTTCCATCATTGAATGTCCAATTCTTAAGGAGAGCTTGCAAGGCGAGATAATTTGATACGGACCTTCCTCGAAGCGGGTCTTGCAGAAGATTGACTAGTTGCAAGGCGAGTCCGAAAACGGGAATTGAGGTTTGCAAGATCACCAAATGTGCATTGGCTCATTAGCCTTATCGTCATCAATGCTATATTATCTCAACAAGACTAACTCCTGCTTCTTTCTTAACACGTTTGAGCTCCATCTCCCACCTTACCATTCCATAATCTGTCCATTGCCCAGCTGCAGCATAGATGTTAGATAGCATCACATATGGAGTTGGTCTATAAGGAATGGCATTGATCAGTAACTTGCCAACGGCTTCTCCAATTTCAGCATTGCCATGGCTCTGACAAGCTCCAAGCAGCGACTCCAGCAAGCTTGCGGAAGGCTCAAATGGCAGATTCTTTACAACATCATAGGCTTCATCCAAGTGCCCGGTCCTCCCAAATAGGTCTATGATACAAGCATAATGCTCCATCCTTGGTGTAATTCCATGGTCTTCTATCATTGATTTGAAGTATGTTCTTGCCTGCTCGACAAGACCAGCATGACTGCAAGCAGACAAAAGACTCATGAAAGTAATGTCATCTGGTTCCAAACCAGCTTCTTTCATCTCTGAGAATAGACCTAAGGCAGCTTTACCATCACCATGTATCCCATATCCATTTATGATCACACTCCAAGTAATTGAGTCATTTTCTTTCAACCCATCAAAGAGCTCTCTTGCAGTCATTACACTTCCACACCTCGCAAACATGTTGATGAGGCAATTGACAGTGGTGGTGTGGCTGTCAAGACCCATGCGAATGACTATACTAGTCACACATTGTGCAAGATCAAGAGATCCTATCTGAGCAGATGCAGAAGCCAAATTCAACATTGTCACAGTATCGGGCTTTAGCTGCATCAAAAGCATATTGCTGAAAGAACAGATTGCTGCTTCTGCATGATTAGCTTGGATGTATACAGACATAATTGTGTTCCAAGCAACAACATTTGTTTTATCTATTGTCTCAAAGAGCAGGCGGCAATAACGATAATTTTCAAATCTAGCATACATCATCATGGTTGCTGTATGGAGAGTAGACTCTATATCAGAAAAGTTTCTAATAGAGTAAGCATGGATTGACTTACCTTGCAACAAGCTGTGACATGCAGGCAATACATTCAAAAAAGTTACAGAATTTGGCCTCTGACTATAAATATTCATTTGCTCAAAAAGGAGCATGACTTCCTCAAATAAGTTACCGTTACGGTATCCTGTTATCAAAGTGTTCCAAGTGACAACATCTTTGGAGGACAAGGTATGAAAAAGTGTGTTAGCAGCCTCAACTTCACTGAAACTCATATACATACTCATAAGGGCATTAGTAAGAGATGTATCTGAACTGCATCCAGTTTTAATTGCTCAGGCGTGAAAGAACATTCCACACGCAGCATCCTCAGCAATGTAGAAGCCAGAAACAATACTGATCAATGTGACCAGGTCAAACCTAACACCTTCCTGGCCCATCATGTGAAACAAGGTTATGGAAGATTCTGTATCTCCAGTCTTAGAGTACCCACCTATCAAAGTATTCCAAGAGATTACGCTACGTGTATGAATTCGGTAAAATAACTTAAGAGAAGTAGGGAGCTGGCTGCAATCACAGTATAGAGCCAAGAGTGCATTCATCACCTTGGTGTTTGAATCAAATCCATTTCTGATAGTATATGCATGTGCAGATTTACCACGGCACAAGTCTTTAGACATTGTGCAACCAGAAATTACATTGATTATAGATATTGAATCTGGAAGTGCATTATCAAAAAGCATGTCATGGAATGCACTCAATCCTGTGTTGGATAGACCATTCGAAATATAGCCTGATATCAAGGAATTCCATAGATGCAAGGACTTCAATGGTGAAATGTAGAATAGACACTCTGCTGAATCCATTTTTCCATGCCTAGCATACATTGAGACAAGTGCAGCTCTAACAGGAACCTTATCCGCAATGCCAGATTTTATCCCGATAGCATGGATGCACTCGCCATGACAAGTAGTGCAGAAATTAAAATTAGTGCAAGCAGCAAGAACAGAGATTAGTGTCACAGAGTTCGGCTTTTCATTGCTGTGGTGCATGAGCCGGAAAACTTGCAAGGATTCCTCCCATTTGTCATTCTGTGAATACGCTGAAATCATAGCATTCCAAGCAACTAGATCTTTTGAGGGCAGTGATTCAAATAGCAGTCTGGCTGCTGCTAGATTCTCGAATCCAGCATACATCGAAATGAGAGTAGGCGCTAATGCCTCGCCACTGAAAGCGCCATATTTTAGAGCAAGAGCATGTATCAGCTCACCTGCCTTGGGCGTCGCGTAACTTCTGCACAAAGGGATGATGCCAAGAAACGTGCTTGAATTTGGCCTCCAACCCTCCGCTTGCATCTGCCGAAATGCTTCAAAAGCCTCTCCCTCAAGACCATTCGAAGAATAACCTGATAATAACGCATTCCAAGAAATCAAATCTCTGTCAGGCATTTCATCAAAAGCCCTCCTTGACAACTTAACGCAACCAGTTTTCGCATACATGTCAACAAGAGCAGTCTGCACCACCAGATTGGCGCCGTATCCAGACCTCAGAACCACACAATGAACCTCCTTCCCCATTCGAGTATTCGAAACTGCGGTACAAGCCTTGATCACGAATGGGAAAGCGAACTCATCGGAGCGGAGGCGTCGACGCGAATGCTGCTGCTGCTGATAGAAGGACAGCAGGTCTCGGTGGAAGCCATTATGCGAGAGGCAACGGAGCACTAGATTATGCAAGTATAGCGAGGGGTTTTCAGCCGCTTCGAACACTGGAAGCGCGAGTCTTGGCTGGTCGAAAAGGAGGTATTTTGTGATGATTTCGACGGCAAAAGTGGGATCTTTGAGGAGCCCGGCGACGACGGCGCGGGCGTGGAGCTTCTTGACACAGAGCAGGGAGCTGCATAATGGGAATAGGCGAAGGAGATCCGCACGGAAGAGAACGAAAGATCGAGCGGGATTTACTGGTGCTGGTACGGGCGAAGAGAAGAAGAAAGATACAAGCCGCCTGAGGACAGTGTTGCACGGGAGCATCGAATGAGGTCTTGTCCACTGAAAGTAAGAATCGAAATGGATTATTACTAAAAACAAATGGTAATTTTCCCCAAACCTTGATGAATACAACATTTTTAATTGCCCATTAATTAGTTAACTGTTGTAATTATTGGCCAAATCCTTAGATCAAACCTATTTTCAGTTAGCACAAGAGTATCCTGCAGATAATAGTGTTTCATTACACATACGCAAGGGGAATCAAGGTTCCCACACCACATTAAAACAGAGGAAAAAGTTACAGTAGGTTTCTAATTAGCATTATGATGATCTAATCATAGAATTAAAAATGTCAAAAGTGGCCAGAAGTCGTCAAGCTTCAAATGAACAGCTCGTACCAAGTTCTCAGCTCGTAATATAATACAGTAGGTTATCGACGATAGGTCACCAAATAAGGCAACAAAGATTCACTAGAGATAAATCTCCATGCCGATCAACTTCGAAGACTGACACAGTGGACAGAAACTGAGCTTGCTCTCGCACTCTTTGCACAGGCAAAGATGTTGACAAGGCAATAGGAGCATGCACGCTTCGTTGTCTCTACAAACCTTACAAGCAGTCTCCTTTGAGGCAATGTTTTCCTTTAACATGAGTTGCAAACCAACGCCGCCATTGCAGCAAGAGGCCGTGTCGTCAACCTCACTGTCGCCGCAACCTTCTTTGTTGTTCCTGTTTTGAGCATGAAGTTGCTCCAGATTATACTTGAGCAAGTTAACCAAGTTCTCGTTGCACTTCGCCCGTTGCTGCCAGGCGTCTACTTCTGTTGCCAACTGCTTCATCTGTTCCTCGAGTTCCATGTTCCTCTTGTTCAAATTCTCCACTTCTGAATCTTTCTCTCTTATTTTTCTATGGATCGTATCCTCAACCAGTGCAAGTGTTTGAAATTGTTTTGCTTGAATCTTCTCCAAAATTGATTGCCTTAAACGTTCACCCTATAATTTGAGAGTAGACCTTGTTAGTGCATGATTTATAATCATTTAAGTATAGAATGATACAAAAGGATGCCGTGGAAGGATGAGCATCATTTGAGGGTTCTATTAGAAATTTAATCCATAGTTCTATTTAGTTTGCAACTACTTCCTGCTCTGTATGTATAAATGGGTTCTTTGGCAAAGTGATGCAGACACCGGTCCTACATAAAACATTTCTCAGGTTCAATCAAGGGTTACCTACCACTCACGAACAAGCCCAGATGGTTTATTCTTCCAACCAATGACGGATTTTGAAATCAACTTAAAGGCAAACAAGCAAAGAAAATTTGAGATTAAAAGAAGAAAACATATTGATAAATCCATAGCTAAGTTGAAGCTGGTAACAGCAAGTAACAACTCATCGTGAGTATAAGAGACTTCTTACAGTTCAATATAGTTAATGAACTCTACACATGCCTAACTTAGTTGCACAGGTCAACAGGAATGCTGTTTATATATGCATCTAAGTGTATAAATGGTGAATCAGACTGAAGATGCGGATACGAGTATGGAAAAGATAAATGAAAAAACTATGTACTAAAAGAATCGAATATAAGAAAGTATATATACATCACACAATAGTGCTTGGCAAGAAGGAAAATGTTTTGAGGTTTCCTTACAACAATGATGCTCAATTTACTTCAAGTTAACTTAAAAAGTGTATATGAGTTTATATATCAAAATCGTTCACTATTCAAGACTCAACATACTGTACAAGATCATATGGTCTTCTAATTTTTTTGTACTAGAGTTAGCAATGATATGAAGAACAAACAAAGGTTGAGGTTTCATTGAATGCATAACATCAATCAAATTTGCTTCAATTGAAACTTTGGAAACAATATAAGACCAAAAGGTAAAAAAAGAACAGAATTCAACAAATATCAACTTGATAAAGCACATTACCTCAATCTTGATAAAGCGGTCCATATCAGCTTCCATACTCTGCACATCGCGAAGGATACCCTCATCAACCATAGGGAGCAACAATAGCGGTGGCTTCTTCCGGTCGTCCAGCGACAATCCTAGCCCTGTGGAAACCGAACCCATCTGCAGGAAATCGATGGACGTTATCTGCGAGTTCTCTAGCAGATCATACTCCTTAAGACGCTTCGCTCTTGGCTCCCATCCGTCCGCCGCCACAGTCGCGCCAGGAGCAAGTCCCAGAGCATTTACAACTGAGTTCAGAAGCGAATTAAAAGAAGGAACTGCAATTTTCCGCGCGAAGTAGCGCAAACGGGGAAGGAAACCCTAGAGGAGGGAAAAGGAAAGCAAATTACCGGACGGATGAGAAGGGTCGGGGAAGTTTCCACTGTTGAAAAAAGAGATTGGATCGGAGATTTGTCCAGCAATCGGCACAAAATTTCTGCTTTTGACGGAGAAGGGGTTTAGGCATTGTAAATTTATGGGTCACATGAAACTAAACGGGAGAACAGACGAAGCACGAGAATTAGGAAAGGAGGAAGGATCGGAACCTGAAGGGAATGGATTGCTGTTGCTGTTGCTGCTGCTGGAGATGGAGGTCGCGCTGCTGCGGCCAGAGAGACATGGCGCAAGAACGAAGGAGGTAAAGAGGGGAAGAAGAGGTGAAACATGGTGACCATTCCGTTATGGTACTCAACTATATCGGATAGGACCGCTACGCTACACATGACGTCCGTTATAATCTTCATGTCTTTTGCTTTATGCCCCAGTCAGGCAGTCAGTCATTATTAAATTAGTAATTATTAAATCCCACAAAATTACCCAAAGGGCACACTAAAATTCGAAATTGACTAAAGGGCGTCCCGAGCTTGCGCCCAAGTCATTTTTTTCCATTTTAACTAGGAATCATAATTTGTAGAATCATTACTCAATGTAAAATTGATTTGGGGTTAAAATTGAATTGGTCAGGATTGAATTCTATAATGATACTTAAAATTTTATGATAGATGATTAAAAATTCAAAAAATATATAAAAACTTATTTATATATAAATATATTATAAATTTTACATATATATATTTAATCATTTATACTAAACACCTCAAATTACATTATTATATGTACAAATTTAAATTAACTAGTAATATTACTACCATTCGTACTTAATAATCTTAGTATATATATTATTATTATTTTATTAAAAATTTGGACCTTTTACTAACTAATTTTAAATTAATTTGGTGAGGCCCAAAAGTAAATTATGCTAATGTTCTTTTTTTTCTTTTTATACCAAAAATAATTTCAAAATTTATTACTATTTCAATTAGAGATCTCAAGTTTAAGATTCAGCTACGACATATTATTGAAAAATTTTCTCATTAATCAATCATAAATCTAGAGTTCGAGACTCAGTTGCAGCGTATTATTAAAAAAAATTCTTATTACAATCAATGATCTAGAGTTTGAGACTCAGTTACTGCGTATTATTGAAAATTTTTCTCATTAATAGGTATTGTACTACCATAGTTCTCTTTAATCTCACATTTTAGGTTTAACAACACCGCAAATAGAGAAACTTCTATAAATACCTTGGATTGGCGACATTAAAAGCATACCCATACCTTCCTCAGCCTTATCTGATATAAAAATTTAAATTAATTTTTTTTATAAGAGAAAGTCCGTTACAGTAGTTTGCACATGGGAATGCATGTGCACGATGACTAGTATTTA
>JBAMIE010008085.1:0-11820 GCA_037177295.1 Kaempferia parviflora
ATATATATTTTTTTTTTTTTTTCAAAAAAAAAAAAAATTCTCGTATAAAACAGGTTTTGGCATTTTGCCGTGCAAGAGAGCAGCACGCAACCCGCACTGTAATTTGTACACGTCAGCGTCATTATCGAATGGACTAAATCCGTCACCACATATACTGACTCACTTCTATACTCCAGTAACTGCCGGACCTATTTGGGCCCCACTAATCAGGCCGACAAGATGATCTCGTCGAACAACCCATAATGTTACCCACTCTGTGATGCTCTCCCCGTCGTTCTCGGACGACGTTCGGTTAGTTCGGATCTCATGATCCCGTCATTATTGTATTTTTTTTTATTTTCTTCTTTTTTTATAAAGGAATATAAAATTACTTTTTTACCATTCTGTCTAAAATAGGAAATAAGACGAGATTAGAAGATAATAAAACCATTTTGCGAGAAGGCATTAATTAGGGTGCCGTAGGCGTCTTCCTTCAACACGCTGATTTTCAACCACTCCCACCCCACGACGCCTTGATGTGCTGCTGCTCCCTGAACCATGTATAAAGCTGCCTCCTCCGGACTCTTCCGTGCGCGTTACCCTTCTGCTTCCTCCGCGCTTCGTTTTTCGTCTTTTGCGTCGCCGTCCCCGACCCGATCCCTCGCTTCTCCGTCGTACTTTCGAGTGTTGCCCTCCGCTGCGAGATCCGTCGCCTTTTCGAGATCCTGCAGTCCTTTCTTTCCCAGATCGCGGGTTAGCTTTAGCGCAGGTTCGCGTTCCGGTTGGAGATCCCCGATCGTTTCCAGTGCTCAGATCAGCGGCTCCGCTGCCGTGAATAGCTTGTTCAGTAGGAAGATGGCGACCGTCGGTATGCAGGACCCTCGGATCTAGTTTTATCCGCAAGAAATTTTTTACTTTGAAGAAATCTTACACGTAGTGGGATGTTTAAAACTTGATTGTTCTTTCAAGTTTTGAACTGGTTGGATTGACTTCTTGTTCTCTCCAGTCGCGCAAGTGAACGGAAACGAAGTTTTTTTTTTTTTTAAATAAAAAATAATGATCAGCTAGTGGATCTTAGTGATCTTTGACTGGAAAATAGGGGTATAACGGATTGATGAGATAATATACGACTTATTGGTGTCAAAACAATAGAAAATTTAGATTTGTGACATTATTGTGAAAGGAATATTTTATTTGGTTCCCTAGCAAGGTCTAAATTTTCATCATCAACGCATATAACACTATATTTCAAGTAGTTGATGTCTCAATGCAATTGTTACATGCATCACCATAACAAAGTGTTGATATTCTATATGAACATGCTTTGCAAAATTGGATAACTAATTTATCTTAGATCTCAAATGTTAGCAAAGATATTAACATATTTTTTAAATTTCAATCACAGCATTCTCTTATCATGCAAATGCATAATGCATTTATCAGTTTGTGCAATAATTTCATCTGAAATTGTTGTTAACATCATCAAGTTATGCCTTATCATCAATATCATCAATCTATGTCTGCCTCTCCTAATGGGACTCGATATGTGTAGTTTGTTCCTTCATCAAACAAATTAAACTACCATTAACATCTTCTTATACCTAAGATGTCCCTTTTTAAGGAATATGATCTCTATTTAATTGCATGTTTAAAACTCTTAATACTGTTTTAACTTATTTATATTAATGATAATGGTATCTTGCAAATTTAGCCGACCCCACCTAATGGGATAAGACTTTGTTGTTATTGTTGGTATCTTGCAAATTTGAACATATACTAGTGATGTATACATTATATTTAAATCTATAGTGGTTCATCCAAAAATCAATTTTGAAGTATATATGCAAGCATAACTGATTTTTTAATGTTGGTTTTTCTATGAACTTCAGTATTTCTTTTCCGTGCTCCTTTTCATTTGAAATCATTCTAGATGGCTGAATTTGTATGACTGGTTGTTTATTTTGATGTGCCCAAATATTTATTACAACCATCAAGGTATAGATCTCTCCTTCTAACAGCTCATGTTTTAAGTGTTTTCGATATAGTCAATAGGAGTATAATTTCTGACTAGTAAGGTCAGTATCAGATTGTTAGGTGCATCATCAGATTGTCAGGTGTTTTACATGGATATGGAGAGTAGATGAAAAATATGTTATTAGAGTAAACTGACAAGGTGAAATCCATGATCCTTGGTCAGGAACTATAGGCATGCACATATGACACTTCAACTATCTAGGCATGCACATATGAGGGATTGGTCATTGCATGCTACACTTCAACTATACTTATCATGAATTCTTAAGAACTAAAATGAATTTTTCCAATAGTCTTCACATTTTGTTTTTTCTTTTGCACTTTTTGGCTTTACATGCACATTCTTTTGACAACATCAACAAAGAAATTATTTATAGTACAACTGACTGTATATCATTATATTATGAGAAAATTGTTTATTTTTCAATTATTGTGCTTTTCTGTATGTAGCTACTGAAAATGCCTTCAATAGTATCCTGACGGGTCTTCCAAAGCGTGGTGGTAGTGAATATGGAAAAATACTTCAGTTTACCTGCTTTTGATGATCCAAGAATAGGTATCATTCTTTAAATTTGTTAGTGATTGTTATTTTGATACTATATGTAGCTATGTTGATTTACATTTGCTTCTTCAAGTCTCAAGCTCTGACCTTTCTCAATGACAATATTAAAACAAAGAGAGTTAGAAGAACCATATCTCCTTAACTGGTGTTCCAGCTTACCATCAAAGAAACAAATGGATATAGCAAATATATATTCATCTACTGAGTTCTTAGTTTACTAGATAATTGTAATTTTCATGCATATCAATGAATAACTAATTAATATTTTGTTAATAATTTAGAGCTATAGGATACAATTTTACACATGACATCGGTAATCTTTCTAATTTATTTGGTCTATTAAGAAGAATTCTGGACTGCAAGATAAGTAAGGTACTGGATAAGGCTTTGTTGATTAGCAGCTTTGATTAAGATAAATAATTCACAAGATCTGCCCAGCTGTTCTCTAAGTTGTCTTTTGATCAAAACTTTTTTTTTTTTCAGCAAAAGCATTCTTTATTTTAATGTTCTTTTCATTTTTCCAGAGATTTTGCTCCCCATAGAGATATTGTTGGTACTTATCAATAGGTTATCTGCTTTGTTGTTCAATCTTGTTACTGTTGTCTGACAAAGAGACAATCATTTTCTGGATGACAGATAGACTGCCTTACTCTATCAGAATCCTTTTGGAGTCGGCTATCCGGAATTGCGATAATTTTCAGGTCACTAAGAACGATGTAGAGAAGATAATTGATTGGGAGAACACTTCCCCTAAGTTGGTAGAGATTCCTTTTAAGCCTGCTCGTGTTCTTCTACAGGTTTGTCAAGGTTACATGCACCCCAATTGCTGATTTTTTGTTGCATTTCCTTAACTGTTTTTATTTATGTTGACAGGATTTTACTGGTGTCCCTGCTGTTGTTGATCTTGCTTGTATGCGTGATGCTATGAACAAGTTGGGTAGTGATTCTAATAAGATAAATCCTTTGGTGCGTGTTGGGTTACCCTGTTTCTCATTCTGTAATCGTATTTTTTCTCTGGTTGATGTTGCAAATATCATTGTACTCCTTTGGTGCATGCTGGGTTACCCTCTTTTCATTCTGTAATCATATTTTTTCTCTGGTTGATGTTGGGAATGTCATTGTGCTTTAGATCATTTGGATTTTCCCTAACTAGTAGTACTTTCTGGTAATAAATTTCTCTTGGATTACAATCTTGCAATACTTGTCCATCTGACTTGCATCTAAACCAAAGTTTAGTTGCACTTGCTTGTGTAGGCTGATTAATTTCAATATGTAAGTTGGTTCTGAATGTCCTGAATTTCAGAATTGTGCTACTGGAAGTTGCAAGGAGCATCAATCTCTATCCTTGAAGTCAAAATATTTGCATATGACTGATTTTTCTTTATCACAGAATATTTATCCCTTTTCACATTCAGTTCAGCCTTTTCCTTTTCTTTATTTTTCAACTAGTACACTGTGTTTATCCTTTATCATGGTAATCAGTCTTTCCATAGAGATTATGATAAGCATTATGATTTATCATTTGCACTTATCTGAATTGCTTGTCATTGGTATAATGTGTCTTGGCTTTCAGGTTCCAGTAGATCTTGTAATCGACCATTCAGTCCAGGTAGATGTTGCGAGATCTGTGAATGCAGTGCAAGCAAATATGGAACTTGAATTCCAAAGGAACAAGGAAAGATTTGGTTTCTTAAAGTGGGGATCTACTGCTTTCCAGAATATGTTGGTCGTTCCACCAGGTTCTGGCATTGTCCACCAGGTTAGATTTGTTTGTTAAAGAATTTGGCGAAATCTTGTTACTTTGAGTGAACAACCAAGAAATTTCTTTTACCCACTATTGAACTGCCGAGACTTCATTTTAACTGCACATATATGTGTATTTTGTCTTCTATTCCAGGTTAATCTGGAGTATCTTGGTCGAGTTGTTTTCAACACGGATGGTATCCTGTACCCTGATAGTGTGGTAGGAACTGATTCCCATACTACTATGATTGATGGACTGGGAGTAGCTGGTTGGGGAGTTGGAGGAATTGAGGCTGAGGCTGCTATGCTTGGTCAGGTAATATTATTGAACATCCAAAGCAACATCCTGGCTTTTTTTTTGTTTTCTCAAACCTTCTAGTGTACCTCTGATTGATTAGGTGATACTATTCAACATACCAATGCAATTTTTTGTGCTCTAGATGTACTTGATCTTTGTTAGTTTCTCAGACTTACTGTGACAATCCTTATGTGCATAGGAATGTTATTTTTAAAAGCAAATTCTACTTCATTTTCATTTTAGTTTTATTTTATTTTTGTAGCTAGATCAACTTTCTTTCTTCGGGTGAGTTAGCTCATACTGTTTAATCTAATGAGAGATGTTCTCATACTGAACAATATACCTCTATGTAGAACAACTAAGTATTATATGTTTTTCAGAAGGAAAGCAAACAGAAGCTTCTTTTTACTGAACTCTCTTAAGGTTAATTTATACTAGGATCTTTCTTGGGTCAATCGTACATTCAACTGTTTGGAATTATATTTACTTGCACCAGGGATTCTACTCTTACAAAAGAAGTATGTAAAGAAATCTTTTTGTTGATAGATGAACATAATCCACACTTCATATTGTGATTCTATTTTTGATATGAAACCATTTACTCCTTGCGTGGGAAACTGACAATTTGTGTATCCACTAATGTGTGATGTTGTAGTTCTAACAGGCTAAATACAACTTAATCATATTCAATTTTCAATTATTGCATGATTGACCAACCTATGTCTTGATGTTTTTATCTGTTTGCTGAAACATGATTTTGTTCCAGGAACTTTAAACCTTGTCAAATATGTAGATTTGACAAAAAAATGTTAATAATGCTTCTTCATTTGTTTTAAAAATGTTGAAAAAATATTATCCATTCTGTAAAACTATGTAGTATTATTGAGTTTAATTGAGTAAACTATAAACAATTGGATGCGGCTTGTATATTTTAGTTATTTTTCATGTTTGTTCAAATTTATCTATCTTGTCTTTTCTTGGCATTTTTTTAGTTGATTGTTGAAGCAGCCACTGCACTGTGGTTTGTTAATTTTCACTATTGAAACATATCCTTACTGTTAAAAGTGCTTATGCACTATAGGAATTCATGTTTCCATCTTTTTACCATTTTATATTATAATAAGAGTGCATTGGTTATGCGGTGTTTCTGCAAATTCTTTTGATGCTGGTTTCTGTTTTCCTTTTTCTGTGTCTTCTTGCAGTCGGTTGTGGAAGGTCAGTTAATAATATTTGAAGCTTTAGACTGTTAGATATTCCCTACTAATAGAAAGTTATAGGGATTTATTAACTATTCCACCGTTAGCTTTTTTGTCTCTAGTTTCAGGCATTGTATGCTGTCTTCTTCGAGCATTTATTTAACGTTCTTGCTGATTGTTCACCATTTTAGCAGTTCCAAAGTTCCAATTAATTTTCATATTGTGATTACTATAAAATTCTGATTTCTTGTCAGCATTGATTGAAATCTCAAAAATATCTTGCTAGGTACTGTATAGTATATAGCCTTTTCTTTCCCCTATCCCTCTCTAGAAACTGTGAACAGAAATTAGAAAGACTAATTTTTCTTAACCAAACACAGTCTTATATTTTCAATTTTGCTTTTTTAATACTGTATTCTTGTATTTTCAGCCAATGAGCATGGTCTTGCCTGGTGTAGTAGGTTTTAAGTTGACAGGGAAACTACAAAATGGTGTCACAGCAACAGATTTGGTTTTGACTGTCACCCAAATGTTGAGGAAACATGGAGTTGTTGGCAAGTTTGTTGAATTCTATGGTAATGCTTCTTGACTTTCACTTGGAATGTGGAAAATTTATATCCAACTTTTTCTGTCAAACTATTTTTAACTTGATGCTACAGGTGAAGGTATGGGTGAGTTATCATTGGCCGATAGGGCAACAATTGCTAATATGTCACCTGAATATGGAGCAACAATGGGTTTCTTCCCTGTGGATCATGTCACCTTGCAATATCTTAAGTTGACTGGAAGAAGTGATGAGACTGTGAGTATTCTTATGCTTGTCTGCACTGAAAATAATGTTGTTACACAGTCCCAAACTATTGTGTCGGTTTTCTATATGTTTCTTCAACATAGAAATGCATATTACCCTTTCAGAAACTGATCTATCAATGAATTGTTAGGAGCGCAAATTTCATAAAAGGGGCTGGTGTGTAATGGGACTATGGTTCATCATGATACTTACTGAGTGACTATTGAAGTTCAGAAAACATATCCAATGTGTGATAATCACATGGATTTGAACATATCTAGTGTAACAGTCTAGTTGGTTCAAGTGAGCTAAATTAAAAACTTCAAATGATATTGGTCACCTTATCTAATATTTGTATGTTTTGGTGAAGCACTCTAAATATGAATATTTCTGTGCGTATTCGGCTACTTAACTCATTCTTAGAAAAAATTGTTTTTATGGTCGGTCATTTTAATAACTTTAATATTTGTGCACAAGATTGTTTCTTTATTTTGACTTTGAATCAAAGATATCTTACTAAACTCATTCCACAGGTGGCTATGATTGAGGCCTATTTGCGTGCAAACAAAATGTTTGTTGACTATAAGGAGGTAAGACACTAACCGCAATGACAAGCTTTCATTGCGTAATCAAATCCATTGCTGATCCATGCTCAATTGTGTTTGTTTGAATGTCCGAGCAGCCTCAGAAGGAAAGGGTTTATTCATCTTATCTAGAATTAAACCTTACAGATGTTGAGCCCTGCATTTCAGGTCCTAAAAGGTAGTCCTCTTCTGTTATCTTTCAACCTACCCTCCCTTGCTGTCCATGTCTTTGTCAAGAAGACCAATCCATTTATTTATTTTTTCCTTTCAATCATGATAGACCTCATGATCGTGTACCCTTAAAAGAGATGAAAGCAGATTGGCATTCTTGTCTGGACAACAAAGTTGGATTCAAGGTGAGAGTCCTTGTTGAACTGTGCAATGGTTTTTGAATCCTAAGATGGTTTTATTCCTCACTAGTGGTGGTTAATGCCTAGTTCCATCTTTTAGCGAGGCCATGAACAACCTTCGCTAAGCTGCTTCCTGTAGATGTACAATCTTTGTTGTTTCTTTCTTTTTTAGTTTGTAGTTTATGATGTCATTTTCTATCAAGCATTTTGGATAAGTGATGAAGTAGATGGCAACGGGTACATGTTTAAGCTTGAAAGTTGCAACGCTGAAAAAGATACATTGCGCCCTACATTTTCTGAAGTTCATTTATTTAATTGTCAAGAACCTATCAGTTTTTGAAGCTGGAAGTGTCTCAACAATGCCCTATCTTGCAATACAATCACTGTCATTTTACTGATTATGACCAGTTGCAAATTCCCTACTGTTATCTTGATTATTGTTTAATTTTGATTCTTGTTGATTGATCACTAACCAATTGCTGCTTTTGCAGGGATTTGCAGTGCCCAAGGAATCACAAGAAAAAGTTGTGAAGTTTGACTTTCATGGCCAACCTGCCGAGCTCAAGCATGGTGATGTTGTCATAGCAGCAATAACAAGCTGCACAAACACATCAAATCCAAGTGTCATGCTTGGTGCTGGACTTGTTGCAAAGAAGGCGTGTGAATTGGGTCTTCAGGTTAGTTGATAATGGAAGAAATATACCTTTGTGCCCAATTTTTTTTTTCTAAAAAAAAAAGGTCGAGGCCTTAATAGCCAACTTAAATTATATTAACAATATTATGAATTTAGATATTGACTGTCTTTGTTATAAGATGATAGTTTGTTGTTGTTGTTTTTTATGCTTCTTGAGCATCTCATTGTATCTCATGCTTTGTACAAATATATATTTTTTGGCATTTGCTGTTTTCATACATATAGTGATCTTTCTTCCTTGATTTTCAGGTTAAGCCTTGGGTGAAAACAAGCCTTGCCCCTGGTTCTGGAGTTGTTACCAAGTATTTGCTCAAAAGGTATTACAGATTGAAGTGGTCACATCTGTCAACTGATTTTTCATGTTTTTCAAGTATTGATGAAATTATGTATAATTGTAGTGGCCTTCAAGAATATTTAAATCAGCAAGGATTCCATATTGTCGGATATGGTTGTACAACATGTATTGGAAATTCTGGGGACCTTGATGAGTCTGTTGCTGCTGCCATTTCAGATAACGGTAAGTTGAGTTTGATTGGATAATTGAAAGGATGAGAACATCTTACTCTTGTCTTTTGTCTATATATTTAAATCTAAATATTATCCTTGATTTTTCTTATCATAGATGTTGTCGCTGCTGCTGTGCTATCTGGAAACAGGAATTTTGAGGGGCGTGTCCACCCACTTACACGAGCTAACTATTTGGCCTCACCTCCACTAGTTGTAGCATATGCACTTGCTGGAACGGTACTTTTCTTTTCTCTCTTTGTGAGAGTGCTTGTTTCTTTTTGCTGAACTCACCAATTCCAATGGATTCTAGTATGTGAATCAGTACATAGAAATATTGTCAAAATGCTTTTAGTAGTGAAAAAAATATCTTAATTAGCTTTTCACATATCAGATGTTAGCTGGGAGCTTGTGATATTCAAATATAATGTCTATGTTATCAAATAGAAAGTTCTATGTTACTCCTTTTTCTCTAAGGTGAAACTTGGAGCTATAATCCTATAACATAATGCTTAGCAACTGGGACATCATCTATTATTTCATGGATTAAAAAATGTGAATAAAGCTGTATCTATCCAACTGTATCATTTGCCAGCAAAATTAGGGGTAACAATTCAGTCTGGCAGGTCATGACTCTTTGCCCTATCACCCTATGACTCGTTTAATCCAAATTCAAACACGACCTGTTTAATGAACAAGATTGTAAATCTCATATCTGCATGAAACATACAATCTGTTTATAAATGGTTGATCCTTTTATGAATTAGACAGATTAAACAAATCATGTGATGCAACCTACTATGACTTACCTGTTAATTAAATAAGTCATAAATGGATGGTTAACTAAATTCTAAATATAAACTATGTGCTAATTATTTCCCATTTTATAATTTATATGCTATTATATTATATATTTGTAATTTGTATATTAGATTTAGATATTTATAACTTATAAAGATTAACTAATATACAAAATAAAATATTTATATATTTATACATGTGCTGTAAATGGATTGGCCCCATTTATTTTCCAACCCAACCTGGTTAATTGTGGGTCATAATTGAGGTAACTCGTTTGTGACCCAAATTTGTTTAAGCTCAAACTCCAAGATGTGAAATTGCAGATCACGTCGCGTGTAAACTTTTGCTATCCTATCCCTAGGGAATATGAATGACTGTCAATGGAAGTGTTGGAAAGTGGTCACTTATTTATTTGCTTAAAGGATATGAAAATTTGACATGGCATGAACCTAGATAAGTGAAAATTATCTACTCATTAGCAATCTGGATCACATAGGATACTTATTACACTCCTGGCAAAATGGTAGATCTTATAATTGAAGCAAGTTTCGATTTACAATTCTGAAATGATAAAGAAAATTCAAAATGTTTTTATTTATCTGGTTATACAGTTTGATAGATTATCTTATTTAATATCTATCTTACCTTGTAAGTTGTTTTTCAGGTTGACATTGATTTTGAGAAAGAACCAATTGGAACAGGGAAGGATGGGAAAAGCATATATTTCAGGGACATATGGCCATCCACCGAAGAGATTGCAAAGGTAGATACTTGAATTGCCATCTCTTTCATATGATCTCGCATAGTTTGGTTTTGACATAGGAAAAGCTTATGGAATAGATCCCAGACAATTACTATGATGGGGTTTTAAAATGGAAAACATTATCTAGCAATTACATTTTTATGATTAAGAACATTTAAGAGAATAGAGTTAGTAGTGGTATAACTACTAGTAACCAGACCAATTGATTGTTATGATTATGGGTTTATGTCAACTATATGTCTTTATTTATAAAATTAGTACGTGTTGAATTTGTTATATCCTGGCCAAAACCTTCTTGTTAGTTCAAACTAGAGTTGCAGTTGAGCTGAAGGTCTAAGCTAAGTAAAACTAAAGTTCCTGTTATTATTCAAATGATAAAAGTTTGGTTAGTTAAAATGGAGAGGGCCATTGTAGTCTTGTACGATTGTCATAAGTGCTTTAAATTGAATGAAAATTTTGTAGGGGTATGGTAGAGCTAGTCATTTTATTTTATCAGTTGTAGTTTTGCCTCAAGAACCGTAATGTTACACAATCAAGAGACAAGATAACTGTTGCAGAGATGAGAATATCTTCAGATGAATATTCGAGGGATTACTATGATAGTTGATCAATTAGAAGTCGTGTGGTGTAACCCAAGAGCACTTGTCGAATGTGATTTGGATGGCGTTGATATCACTACAAATATAAAGCACATTATATAAAGTTCCATTGCAGTGTAAGATATGTGCTGCCAAATAGTTGCACACACCAATTAATGTTGTATGTTTCATATATTAATTTGGGATTTAATTATCATCTTATATTTTGGAAAATTATGTATCTTAATTGTGGAAAAGTTTATAATTTCTGGAACTCTCTAGTTGTCTTAGTAAATTTTCTTTCACTTCTATGATGCTTT
This sequence comes from Kaempferia parviflora, assembly GCA_037177295.1. Lineage (NCBI taxonomy): Eukaryota > Viridiplantae > Streptophyta > Magnoliopsida > Zingiberales > Zingiberaceae > Kaempferia > Kaempferia parviflora. The sequence goes on from JBAMIE010008085.1 coordinate 11,197, forward strand.
CTACTCTCCAAAAACTATTTGCTACCTTCTTTGCTGTTAAAGTAACTTTTCAGGATGTATTTGGGATTATTTTGGTAATGCTGGAGAAAATTTTATAGGTTGTGCAATCGAGTGTGTTGCCTGAAATGTTCAGGAGTACATATGAAGCAATTACAAAAGGCAACCCTATGTGGAATCAGCTGACTGTCCCAGTGACAACCCTCTATTCATGGGATCCGAAGTCTACCTACATTCATGAACCACCATATTTTAAGGACATGACTAGGTCCCCACCTGGCCCTCATGGGGTGAAGAATGCATATTGCTTATTGAACTTCGGCGACAGCATCACAACAGATCACATATCACCAGCTGGTAGCATCCATAAGGATAGTCCTGCAGCAAAATACCTGCTTGAGCGTGGTGTAGACCGCAAGGATTTCAATTCATATGGCAGCCGGCGTGGCAATGATGAAATAATGGCAAGAGGAACATTCGCAAACATTCGTCTTGTCAATAAATTCTTGAATGGGGAAGTGGGACCGAAAACTATTCATATTCCAACAGGGGATAAACTCTATGTTTTTGATGCAGCAATGGTAATTCCACTGAATCAGATACTTAGAATTTAATTTTCAATTTTTT
>JBAMIE010008280.1:0-20060 GCA_037177295.1 Kaempferia parviflora
GAATTCACCCCTAGGTTATTACTAGTTTCATTTAAGCTTGTTTAAGATCATTTAGGAGTATGTTTAGAAGTTATTTATGATATGTTAAGACAAGTAACGCCGGCCTGGATAGCAGATAAGGGCGGGTGTTACAATTTAGTCCTTTCATTTCGTTGTGAGGCCAACAATGAGGGGCGCTTGGGGTGAGATCATCATTTGTCGCGTTATTTTGCAAACATGATTGTTGAAAATGAAAAATTACAATAGTCAATTGGTGAAGAAAATCTTCCGTCACAAATATTTAATGGTTCCATCTTCCATCTAATAATTTCAAAGATACATCTGAAAAAATTATGAACTACATAATAGTCAACAACATCATTATATTTGAGCAAACTTAGTTGAGCATATTTAAGCATGCTATAAGACTGTCAGTGGAAATATAATTTATTAATTATGGTACATTTAATAATTTTATGTTATAAACTAAGCATATTTAAGCATGCTATAAGACTGTCAGTGAAAATATAATTTATTAATTATGGTACATTTAATTATTTTATGTTATATTTCATAAATGATTTATAAGTGTAAAATGATTTTTGGATAGTAGAGAGATTGTGAGATTTTTTTTAAAAAAATTTGATACGATATTGTAGGGACCATATCAAACTTCACCTTCAATTCCTACCCCTAGAGCAGGGCCATCTCAAGCTACGAGGTCCTAGTAAAAAAAAATTTTAAGGTCTTTAATATTTTTTTTAAAAATAGATTTTTTCCTCCTCTTTTTCATTTGGATTTGGTACAGGAGGGTTTTAATTTTATTAAATGAAATATTATTTTAAAAATATATTTTATATAAAATTTAGCTTTTAATTTTTGAAATTTAAATTACTGATTAAAATTTTATATTAAATTTTAATAATAATTTTTTTAAATTGATAAAATTATTAGATTATTTGATCTATAAAATTGTTTCCAATTGAAAAATCGCTAGATTTTTCAATTTCTAAATTTGACCTTTATATAAAATTTTAAGATTAAATAATATAATAATTATAATTAATATATAATTAAATGACAATTACTGTTATAATTAATTGAAAAATATTGAGCAAAATCTAAAATTTGAAAATAGAATACATGCGTTGCATGATTGTGCATGTGTGTTTATAAATAAATCTTAATTATTAAATTTATTAAATTTTTTTTTTAATAATAGTGGGTCCACCTACGTCTTGAACGGGACGCCCTGAAGATGCTCTTAGATAGCTTAGGAGACTGAACTGGATGGAGAACTTGAGAGCTAAATCAGACCCCTAACATGAATGAACGAAGACGTAGATTGTGACCTACTAACACGAGGTAAGTTCATAACAATCGAGTTTCAATTCATATTAAACAAACAACAAATACATAATTCTACTAAACAAAGATGCAAATGCAGTACCATTAAGGGGTTTTACTAGAAACTCTTTAATAACTAATTTAACTGGGAAAAAGTTCGTTATACTCGTCAGTTTAAAAATCTATATCATTTTATTACGGTCTATAGACTACGCTCTCCTTTCTTTCGGCACAAGTAAGCGTTCCATTTTAAGAAGACCAACAACAGCTGGTGACGTGGCAGTGGATCGCAGGTCTGCTACCGACTTCCCCCCATCGGCCCATCCATTAACATCCGGCGAATCTAAACACAGATGGACCCAATCACGCTCCCCTTCGGCGAAATGACAAAAGAGCCCTTAGATTCCATCCCCGTGTCCGTAACGGCGGCGCCACGCGTTTCATGCCGCGATATATAGCCGTCAAGTCCCGGGCCAAATCCAGCGACGTAAGCTCGATCGTGTGGACGCGGTGCCCACGTGCCGTCCCGCCATTAGTTGCAGAGCGAGGCTGCGTCACGACACCTTATCACGAGTCGGGCTACGACGCTGCGAAGCTTTCCCCCGTGTGTTTTTGAGAAGGGCAGCGGACGACGGTACTCCGAATTCGAAGCCCCCCCTTCCCCTCTGTTCCTCTCGACAATTGTTCGGTTTCGATACTCCCTGGTGCTTGCGGATCGCTCTTCCAATATCCTTCCCGGGTCAGCATCTCAAACTTTCGGAGGCTTCAGCTGGATCGGGATCAGGACCGTGGAGCTCGGAATCCGAGTTATGCAGGTTGTACAGATTGCGGGAGGGGAGCTGGGAGTTCTGGTAATTGAGTGAAGATTAGTGAACTGCGCAGTGCTTTGGCTAGCTCAAGCTTGAAAGTCGGGATCTTGGGGGTTGTTTAAGTGACGAATTTGTTGGTTAGGGTTTGGGGAGTTTTTCTCAATTCGACCGGTGGTCGGCAGGAAGGCATCCCATTGCGTTTCATGGCACAGTAGAAGCTTGTTGGCAGCTGAGGAAGAGTGAAAATGTTCTATTCTCAGTTTATCTTGGCCAAGAAGGGCCCTCTCGGTACTATATGGATTGCTGCTCATTTGGAGCGCAAGCTGAGGAAGAATCAGGTTGCAGATACTGATATCGGTGACTCCGTAGGTCAGTAACTCTTAATTCAACACATACTGTCTTTTTCCCCCCATTTTATCTTTTTCAACTTTCATGCTAAGTTTTCATTGGCGTGGCGGCACTCTTTCAGTACGTTTGCATTGCTCCACAAATAAACACGTATGCTACTTCTGCTAATGTGTCCACATGAAGTGCTAGTGAACATCCAACTTGAAAATGTTACATCCTGGTTGTGAATTTCTTTGCCAAAAAATGCTATCGTGTAATTAAGGCAGTAATTTGTGTTATCATGTCATACTCAGATTCTTCATATATTTCAAATGATGTATAATGATATAAACCTAGTAAAGTTTTAAGAACATCTTTAAGTCATGGAAAAAAAGTCAGACCAACTAAAAAATCATGATGTGACAGAATTCCTTCATCAAAGAACTGTCTTACTTAGAACTATTTCCATATGTTTTTCTAGAAACAATTCAGCCGAGAGTGTTCTCTTCTAAATCAAGACTAGCTTCAGAATGATTATCTTGGTTACTTATATAGACCAAATAATATCCAAAGGGAGAGCACTAAGCAAAGACTTGATGAAGACACAAATAAGTTTCAACAGGAGAAAAGGGCAATCTAAAGATAGTTAGTAAAATTTGAAGAAGCAACACATCAATCGACAAAAATAGTTAGTAAAATTTTCAAGTTGTTATAAGCAACCCTCTATAAAGAGGGCATGGTGCACCAAATTGTATCGGAAATAGAAATTAACAAAGTTCTCTTCTTTAATCACTTGTTATCTCTCTCTCTCTCTCTCTCTCTCTCTCTCTCTTGGTCCTTTGTTCTCCTACGGTTTCTTCCCACCTTTTTGTGCACTCTCAGTTTGCTACTGAAATTGTCAATCGTGGTTTCCTTTGCTAGCCACTCCTATGTTGGCTCCTAAAGTAGAATCAAAGACTCTTACACCTCTTTTCAAGCTCAATTCCAAGCTAAGTTGCTCGTGGACCTGCCACAGTCATCCATAACAAATTGGTATTAGAGCCTACCGTGGGTGCTGACATCCAACAATTTGTGTTGGAATTCGTTAAGGAAGTGAAAGAGGAACCATCTAACGAACAAGAAGAACATGTAGAGTTGGTTGCCTAAGTCTTGCAGAGTTGGCCACCCAAATTATTGCATGAATGAGCGATGGAAATACTACAGTGTTAGTAGTGATGCCATAGGAAGGCTCAAACAGACCACAAGTATTTGAGGTTGATTGAGGAAATCAAGGAAGGGAGTCCCTCTGTCCTTGAAATGCCGCATTTGGCTATAACTCCCAATGTTCAACACCCTAAGGGCCGACTTCCCAAGATATGATGGAGAAGAAGAAACATTCACTTGGTTATAAAGATATGGCCATTTCTTCATGCACTTGGGAATCCAGGAACATGAGAAAATCAGCATCTTATCTATCAGTTAAAGGTTGATGCACAGGTGTGGTTAAGATTAAACAAGACTTCCCAACACTAATGACTACTTCATGTTTTAGTTGTTCTTTTCTGAGAGTAACTGTGAGCTAATGACTGCTTCATGTGAGAATATTCATTTTCTAGGGTTGTTTTAGTTGCTTCTAATCATTGTAGATAAAGAAAATCTACTTGTCGGATTCATTTCATGAGTGAGTTACTGTAAGTGATGATAAGTTTATATCAATCCAATTTGGCCAAACAGTCACAAATGTGACACACACAGGCAAATAAACCTTCAATTTTCTTATTTAGCTTAAGTGCAACAATTGACACTATCTTATCAATTTTTTGTTACACTTTTGAATAAAAATTTCCTGTTTTCTTCTAATTCAGCGAGAATAATGGGATACTTGGCAGCTGGTGTAGGTTTCAATATTATATGGTCGAATTTTGCATTGTCTTTTAAGCATGATAGCTTGGGTTTTCTATAAAATTTCTTTGATATCTTTGTGTCTTTTGTCCGAAGTGCCATGAAGTTCTAGCTAGTTTAACAATGAAATTAGAGAACCAGTTTGAGTTTGAGTTGACCACTGATATAAGTGGAATTATTAGCAGAATGTTAATAGAGAATTAATAGAGTATCTGAGAAAGATAAGTTTAAACCTCCTTATATTTCATGAGCACACAACTTTTGGACAACCTACAGTAATTTATTCAGCCAATTATATCTTTAGAAAAAGGTATAGAGCTCTCTCACAATTTTCGATTGCATAATGCTAATTGCTGTGTAAAATGCTTATCGGAGTATTACTGCTCAAACTAAATATCATAATCATTATTTTTAACATGATTTCAAACATTCTGGTGTGCTGAATATTGCTTCATGAACATGAGAAAGTAATAAGTCAAAAATTTCAGACAATACGTACTCTACTAATTTTAATACATGTCCTTCCTGATTTTAAACTACCTAAAATTTGTAGGCTTTATTTGGTTTGGCTGCTTTGACTTGATCTGTTTCTGGAAAACTTTTGTGCAGATTCTATTCTCTCCCCCGAAGTTCCAATTGCACTTCGCCTATCAAGCCATCTCCTTCTAGGTGTTGTGAGAATATATTCTCGGAAGGTGAACTATCTATTCCATGATTGTAGCGAGGCTTTGCTCAAGGTAAAACAGGCATTCAGATCAACTGCAGTCGATCTTCCTCCGGAAGAATCTATTGCACCTTATCATTCCATTACTTTGCCAGAGACTTTTCATCTGGATGATTTTGAACTACCAGATACTGCTATTCATGGGTAAGTATTGGCTTCCTTTATGCATGCTCTGCGCATCTATTACCTATTACTGCACACTTTGTGACTTTGTGCAAATGTAATAAATTGTTTTTTGAGAAAATATTTGCATTTTAGATGGTGTAACAAATTCATACCCTAACAATTTTTTTCAAAATTTAATAATTGATCTTTCAATACCATGACAAAAAACATATCTCCATTGAATTCGCTGTCATAAGGTGATGGAAAATGCCATGTGGCACTTGGCACCATGTTGGATCGCAGGTGACCCTTACACCTAGAAAGTGCACACCTGGTGTGCTTTTCTATTGCTCAATTCATTGGCTCTGGAAATCAGAGTTAAAAACACTTCAACAAAGAGGAGAGGAAAAGGGAAAGAGTAAGCAATCTACTGTCTTCTACCATGCTAGGATTTCTCTGTTTGGCGGTGTTGGTGTTGGACTGGAGAGAGAAATAGGAGTTGGCTCAGATTCTTATTGGTCTAATGGCAACACCAATAGTCCTCCTCGGCATCATCTTAACAACTGTCATCAGGATCCAGGCTTCAACAACCACACCTACCAGCAATGGTCAGCCTTGCTTCTCTTGATCTCCTTTTCTCCTCCCAATTCTTGCTTTATCCTGTCTGTTTTCATGCAATAAATTATTTTTTGTTTAGCTTTGGTTCAATATATTTTGTTTTTGTGAAAAAGTTCAATTATCATGCAGGCTTAGTTATCATTGGGCCTTGTGCTTTCAGTTTTTTTTTTTCCTTTTTCTTTTGTGAGAAGTGCATGCTTTGGGTTGAAAAGGTCTAGAAATCACTTTAAGAAGGAATCTGCTTCTGTGATGGTTTTAAATTTTATGGGAAATATTCTCATGTTCTCTCAAAATCAAATATGCAAAACCATTTGAAAGTGTTTCCAATTGTTTAGGTTGGAGCAACAAAAAACTACGAGCAAGGTGAAGATCTGAGCATGGAGCGCAGAAAGGAAGAAGGGAAGCAAACAAGGAGTGAGCAGGAAGGGTAGCCAGAATGGAGGACCAGAGAGTAGGGAAAAGTTAGGGTTTTAAGTGTATATAAAATTATATTGTAGTTTCAGCTGTGTCCTTGCATACATATTTTATCACCTAAGGGGCTCATGAGGGTTACATATGATCCAATGTGATGCTAGGTATGTGCTTCGGCATTTTGTCTCCTTATGATGGGAGTTTAAACGAAACATGTATATCAGTATATCTGATAGTCAAAGTGTTTTTTCTCTTATTTTTTTCTTTCCCTAATCTTTCTTATTTGATAACAATTTGTAAGCTTGACTTGCATGTTGCAGTGATTTTGTTGATCACCATGTCAGTGCAAAAGAACAGATCACACTTCAAGATACTATGGATGGCACAGGATATTCCATGTTACGATTTGGATTGGATGGTTTGTATCTAAACCGCACAGATAACAATACATTTAGTAATCATTTCCCCTGTTAAAGCTTCAATGATTAATTAATTGCTAGTTTCAAACAGAAACATTTGGTGATGGAACTGCTTCCCAGATTGGTTTAGAGCTTGAGGAGGTAATCTCAAGTCTTGTGCGTCCTTATATATAGTTTATCACAACCATATCTTGGTTATCCTACAATGAAAAAAATATTCAGAGAGGATAAATTCTAGGGGCAATAGAATTTTTCCCTCATTAGAAAAGTAAATTGGATCTGTAGCAGTCAAGGGTTTCTCTAAACAAGAAAAATTTTATGGCTATTAATCTGTGAGAGCCCTTATAGAAACTTCATTGATCCCTTTAATTAGATTGTGGTGACTATAGTTTGATACTGAGGTTACAATTTTCTTTAGAATATTTTGGTTGTGGTTCTTATATAGTTTCACAATTTTGGTTGTTATTTGTGAAAGATTCAATTCAATTTAGGAAACCACCATCAGTGATCTTAATTTTCTGTGTTATAGTGAGGTAGAGATCTAACCATATTCTATTTTCTCTTTTAGCAGTGCAGGGATAAGGTTAAGGTATAGTAAAACTGCGTTTGATCCAAAAGGTGTTAATGTGCTGTATGCTTCCTAATTCAGTTTCACAGTTCAAATTGATTGCTTCTGGTGAAAATTTTATTGGGGTTGGACTCGTGTAATTTGGTGAATTGTCTAGTTAGCTTCAATAACTGAGAATACCCAGACATGCTTCACATGTCACTAGATTTAAATTGTGAGGATGTAACTTAGTATCTGATTTGTGTACATGTTCATATCAAATTGTTTCTAAATTAGTTAGGTTCATTTTACTTGATTAATCAAAATCTAAATAACCTTGAACATTGAAATGATGGAGACATTGGAACAAAGGGGGCACTCAGCCAGTTGATTGTCACTAGTTTTGCGTCTCTATTTCCTTTGTCTGATTTTGGATTCACCATTTAAGCTCAGCCTCATTTTGGTCCGTTTCCTTCTTAAGTGCACACCTGGACCTTGTATTTCTCAAAATTTTCTAATTCTCTCCATAGATAGACCATAGATGAGTATTATGCCAAACACCTCATTCATCTCTTCTTCAATGAGTCTCGATGTAATATTACATCTCTCAATCAATACTCTTTCAGAATCCCATCTCAATTAAACCCAATGATAAAAATCAAATATTTTTTAATTACTTCATACTAATAAATGTGACAGTTGTTATTAATATATTTGTACTTATTGATTCTATACTAATAAAATATGATTTATTATCTATCAATAATCTGAAAGCTAAACATTAGTTTAGTGATATAATAGTATTTTGATATTTTTAGAATATTATTTTATTAAATAATATAAATAAATATAATATTGTTAGTCTAATGATAACAATAATATGAAACTAATGTTAATATGCTAATTCAATTAATTAAATTTACTGTTCATGTTTATGTTATTTGATGAGGCATAATATATATCATTGTCATCTTTTATCTCATATGATTAAGTTTGTCATTTTTTCCCCAGTGATTCCATTTGATAGGGCTGATAGAGTTTTGACCATCCGATCCTAATACCTATTTTAACAACCATGGATTAAACAACCATTATTTCACATTGTCAGTCATTGTAGTTTTATTCTGCTCCACCATGACTGGTTATGCTCTCTGATTTGCACAGGTCAAAGGTGCCAAATATTTTTATTATTAACATATTGTTTTCTTCATAGGACTTGTTCTTGGTGGAGGATAATGACCCATCTTCTCAGCATGATGCGAGTACTCTGGTGTCTGATGAGTGGTACATTCCTTGCTGAAGGCTTGAGTAATTTTATGGTTTTTAAGCTCATTTTGAGTTCTTCCTTTTGTTTCTAGTCATTACTTTGTAGATGTATTTTGCATTTTTGTTCCATAGTTATCAAAATATAGTTCTAGATTTATACCACCATTATAAAGCTTGTTCTATTATCTCTTTGCTCATGCTACTATAAATTTTGGTACATCTGCCAAACATGATCAATGAAGCTGTCAGAAATTCATTAAAAATATCCGCTTGAATAGATAGTTCTCTTTAGAAAAACAATTGGGTTGGCATATGTTATTTACTTAATTTTCATGAAGTTTACGTGATTTTCTTTTGGCTTTTTTACTTTATCTATGTTGAATAAATAGCTGATAAGACATGTTTACTTGGCTGTTGATCTATAGTGAAGATAGTAATTTGATGTTTTGATTAGTGTATATGGTTTCTCCATCATTTCTTGATTTTTCTTTATTTTTAAAAATTCTTTTTTTTTTGTCTGTCTTCCTCAGTGCTGTGCATCATGATCAATCTTTATTTTCTTTTCCTCTAACTCCAATGGATATTGACGATGATGACAAAAGTGGGATAGTCAAAGATAGAGATGTTGTAGATCCGAAGGATATTTCTCAAGTTTCTAATCCTCAGAGTATGATTTATATGAAGGAGTACAACATTCAGACTCCTGATCTCAATGAAATCTTTTCTCCTGGTGATCCTATTGAAGATGCTTCTAGAGAACCTAGTCAATCATTCATTTCATCAAGTGCTGATGGTGTTTCATCAACAATTGCTGATTTTACTCATCCTGCTCCCACTGATGGTTTAAGGGAAGACATATTTTCAGGCAACATATATGAAGTTCCCGCTACAAGTTCCCATCCAGACCCTTCGCATTCAAGCTGTACAGAGGTTAGGCCTGATTCTTCATTACAGGTTGGCCATCCAGAATTAGCAAATTATGAGATGCATGGTGCAAATATAGTCCTTGATTCAGGAAATATAGTGCAAGCTCCGCCTTTATCTTTTTCAGAACCTTCCAATCAGAGGGAACAGGTAGTTTCAACTAATGAAACTCAAATGGTATGTGAACAGAAGAGTGTGAGTGGTTTTCAGGATGGATGCACTTGTGGTCAAAATAAACTTGCTGCTGTTGATGAACAAATGGAAAACCATATGGAGCCAATACATTCTGAAGCAGCTCAAGTTGAAGGTTTGAAATCCTGCAATGCTTTGCACGAGACAATTCCTTCCACATCTCCTCTTAACAGATCACAAATTGATACCGAAATATTTGTGACTCCCAAAACATATGATGAAAATTCACGGGGATCTGATTTGGCTTGTGCCAAAAATAGCAATTTGTGTGCAGCAGAAGCTCAGCCATCAGGTTGTTTGAGTGCAGAACATGTAGAAGTCAGTCCAAGCCTCAATGTAGTTTCATCTGCATTTGGTTCAGATATGCATTTGTTATCCTCTACTTCACAGGTCAATGAAGCAAATGCAGTTTCTCAACGAGATGAAACTTTAACACAAAATGTTTCTGGAGTTTCAGTTGAAGAGTCTGCTATTCCTTCAAACTTGCCGAAGGAAGAGAATAGGCTGCATAAAAATGACTCTTCCTTTGAGCTGCATGGTTTGTGTCTTATAAATCTCCTTCCAATAAGCTAGTCCTTTCTGAAGAATTGACTTCTATATATATATTTTTTGTTTCTTTCCAGGAAATGATCCTCGCTTGCCTAATTCTGCCAATGCTGAATTAGAGTTACATCAGAACCAACATGACCTATTGACAGAATATGCCATGGATGACCACAGAAATGAGTTATTGGCTGATCCATGCCAGAAAGACACAGAAAAGAATCAGATGAATTGCTCTGCAAGCTCTGAGTTCCCTGAACCTGAAAAAATGCTCTTAGCACCGACTGCGGATGGTGATCCAACAAATGAATTAAGTCAGGTAACTGAAGAAAAGGGGGTGATAGAGTCTGACGGTAGTGTTAATAGGATAACCAGTCTCTCTGGGAAAAAGCGTCGAATAATGGAAACCACATCAGCTTGGCAAAATGACAGCTCCGGAATAGTGTCTGGCAGATCACAATCTAGAAAAAACATTGAATATATACCAGATGACGATGATTTGCTAGCTTCTATATTAGGTATACGAATGGTTCTGTGTTTATTTTCTTTTTCAATCTAAGAGAATCTGTCTTAGGCAAGCTTCTAGTCAAACTATTCCAATGTTTTGTCAAGACATTTCATGTTATCAGACTTCTATCTGAATTACTAATATTCATGTTGAAGTTTTTATGAAACTTCATGTTTATTTCAGTTGGTAAAAGGACTCCACTTATGAGGATAGGGCCTACACCTACGCTGAAAGAAACTTCTCAAAAACGTCCTAAACTCACACCTAGATTGAACATGCTGAAAAGGAAGGTGCTGTTGGATGATACAACAGTCTTACATGCTGAGTATGTTTTCTTTATATTTTTTTTCTGTATTTCATACCTGACTTCCCATAAATCCCTGATCATGCTAAGGTAGTTTTTAACCAAAGTTTCTAGAAAATTTCATCAAATGACCAAATTTTGTTTTGGCTACTTGCATGAAATTTCCAAAAGCATCAGAATAGCAAGAAATGGTACCAGGGTATTATTAGCCATATCTTTTTAAGTTAGTCTGATTTGTTATGAAATCTCGTATTTTCATTACCTTGTGAATATCAGTTTAGGATGTGATCTTAAAGGCTATTTGGAAAATAATTAACATTATTTTTTTCCATTTAATGAATAGATATCCTTGCTTCGACTGATGACATGTTATGAGATTGTTTGCACTTATCCGTGCTTTACTTTGAGGTTATTTTGTCATTATGTTATATAAGATAACTCAAAAGGCAAGTGATAAAGAAGGGAGTAGAAAGTGCAACCTTTATTTATATTGTTCTGCCGTGCCTTTTGTTTTTATTAGTTCTGTAATATTGGTGTTAAATGACGAACTTCACGTGTAGTTGGTGATGCCAAGACAAGCTAAGCATTGGGGTTTAGCCAAATGAACAAGAGTATTAGTGGAGGCCTGGTCCTACAGTTTTGCTTTCCTCTTTTTTTTTTTTTTTTTTTTATCAGGAAGATAATTCATTATATATATTACTAGGTCTTAAATATACACTAGGAAACTAGCTATCAACAACGGTGGATGAATATGTTTAACAGAGTTTTGATTGATGCATCATTAGTTCAAACTTCAAACCATGTGTTACTGGTCTCTATCATATCATATATACAAATACTTAAGAACTCTAACCAAATTCAGAGCTCAATATTTTGACACCTGAATTATGACAATTACCGATATTGACTAGAATTTAAAATTTAACAGATATAATCATTCCTAACTTGCATTGCCAATAAGTAACCCTAAAAGGCTTGTATTTGTAATGACTAATGGAGCTTACTATTAACCCTAAGATGTTCTTTAACTTGGTTGAGCAACCACTAAACTTCCATCAGTTATGTTATTCACAAAATTTTATTATACATAAGTAGCTGAAGCAGCTATATGGAAGCCAGATGGATTTATATAGAAACCACATTATAAACAAGAAACAAGAACATATTAGTGCAAGAAGTACAGGCATCAAACTCTCTTCTCTTAGTTACACTCTGCTCAATTTAGGAGGTTCATGTGTTGTCTACTTTGAGACATTATCTTGCTGTTTTGGTACTTTGATGTTCTATCAAGGTCTAGATCATTAAGAATGTAAATATTTTTTTACTTCCCATTTACTAATTTATTTTCTTTTTTCCAGTGTAATAAGGCAGCAGTTAATAAGTACTGACGACATCAAGCGCATGCGGAAGAAGGCTCCTTGTACACGCCCTGAAATTTTGATGATCGATAGGTGTTCTTTAGAAGATGAAATCTTTAATGAGTTTATAATCACTGGTAAGGTCAATCTTGATATTAGATATTCATTGTCTTTTCCACTTTGCTGATATTACCCTAGATTTTTAAACACTCAGATTAGTTTTGAGACTTTATACTTACTATTGACTTGATTACTGTGAAAAGCTTAATTCCTGTATATGATACTTTGGTCAATATGATTGGTGCTTAGTTTTTTAAACATCCAAACAACCATGAACTTATGCATGATGAAGGGCAGTAAACAACTCAACCTAAAGTTGTTGAGATGGTGGCCAAAAGTTTGGTTTTAGTTCAGAATAATCAATATGTAGAACCAGAAATCATTCTGAGATTTGTCCTGAAATGTCCACTTTTATACACACTGAATCACAGGGAAGTGGGATGTCTGTGACAGGCATTTGTTGGATGAATCAAGTTCAGTTAATTTTATTTCTCCATTAGAACTTCATACTTGTTCATTAATTTCTCCATTAGAACTGCATTTTTTTTATTAATTATCTTATGGTATTACTATAAATGGAGCTCTTATTTCTGAATTTTAGTCTTTACATTATTCTTGGCATCTATTTGATCTCTTTTTCTTCAGGTATGTCATATGTGCTGAACGATTTGCACAAACGAAGATTTCTTCCTGCAATCAGCCAAAACAATTCCTATAATGAACCGCCTAAAGAATCTGATTATACCGAAGGCCTGGAATTTGTTCGGGAAGCTCAGCAAATAGAAACAATTGAGCAAATTTTAGTTACACCGGAATGTGGTGCCGGCGAAACAAGAGCTCCATCATGCCTTTCTTTAACAACCGAGGGGATGATAATTCCTTCTAAAACTGATGAGATTTCTTTTCCCGATACCAGCAATGCTGCTGTCGTTGCAGAAGGTAATGTTGATTACCCACTTTCCATGCATCAATTAGTGGATGAAATGGTCCAACCTAGAGATGTTTCTGTGATGAATGAGGAGGCACAGCACATTTCCGAAAATGCTTCTGCTGTAAGCTTAGATTATACCCATGATGATTCAAAGGGAGGGATTGTCGATAACAATGCACTTTCAATTGTGAACGATCCTACTACAAATGCAGGGGCTCATGAGTCTGTTGATGCATCCATAATAGACAGAAGCACAAGGCCGCTGGATACTGCATCCCTAAATGAACAAGAAGATATCAACGTTGTTGCCACAAGCACTTGTCCACTGGATATTGCATCCCTAAATGAACAAGAAGACATCTGCATGGTTGCCAAAGGTTTAAATTCTGAGGTTCCGGTGAGTGCAGTAGATAGTGCATTCCAAGAGTTTGATCCTCATTTGACAACCAATTTATCAACCATTATTTCACAAGGAAACACTTCTTCCCAAGATGTTATCATGGATGATGCAGTTGATAAATTCCTTGCAACTGTTAATCAATATGAGAATGGAAGTGTTTTGAATGCTATAGTGGAGAATGAAGGGCAGAAATCCATCCATAGTGAGGGAAACCTTGCTGTTGGTGAAAGCTCCTCAGGAAGACCGGAAATGTCTTCTTTATCTCCTACTCGAGCAAATATTGAAAGTGGGCATGTTCCATCAGCTGTGGGTGAAAACTCTAGTTTTCAGGAATTTAACTTAGAAGGTCGTATGGTTGTTGAAAGCACACCCATGGATGTAGCTACTGCAAAAGATTATAGTGTAAGATCCTGACAGAGATCTCTAGTTTCAATAATGATACAACAATTTATGTCTGCATGCTAATAGTTTTAAGTTGATTTGGGAGTAGTGAAAAAATTTCACCAGCCTTTTTTTTTCGTCTTTACACTATGCATCAGTATGCATAGAATTCGTTTGAAAGTATTGCATACTTGAAGTTAGGATTTGCTAAATTTTATTGCATTGAGGTCGTCTTCCTGCTCTGCTGATTCACTGTTTTTTAATACATGCAGGACTTCTGCAGCACAATTGAGGACAATGATACAGGTAGTCTTTTATTTAATTTCCTCAAGTTTTACATTTCAATAATTTTCACTTCAATCTAGCCATTAAGGTAGTCATGTGAAACATGCTATATACTAATAACCTTCCACTTATGATATCTAATACTAACTCAACAAATCAGTAGACCAGTCAGCATGCTATACATACCGGTCAAACTCTTACGTAGAGGAGCTTTGATATTTTGATTTATTGGTTTTAATTCAAAGCTGACTTGCTTAGATCAACCCAGTAGTTTTTGTTTTTTTTGCACTATGATACAGTCCAGTGTAGTTTAGAAACTGAGTTTTGCTTGTATAACGTCTCAAACACAAGATAATTTTGGAGCATACCAACATTTGTGAGCAAGCATGATTGTTGCAATACAAGAGAAATGTTAGGGAGGCCACCTACTGTTTATGATGGAGCTCTGCTTTGATAGAAGCTCATTCTAATTTGTCTCCTTAGTGTGCAAGTTTGGCCTTTGTTTCAGGATCCGATAGGAAACTAACCATTTTAACTCATGAACAAGCTCATCTTGTGTCATAAGCTAGCTTATAAACAAGCACATGAACAGGCTGGCTCATTTTGAACTTTTCTGCAAACTCAAAATTTTCAGTTGTAGATTCCTAAACATGCTTTTGAATAATAGAGAATAAATTCAGATATTTATAACTCTCATAAAATCTCATGCATTTTTGACATGTCTATACTCAGTTTACTTTGTCACATGTACATATGTGGAAGTGTTATTAAATTTGTTACATATCTATACTCATATTTAAATTTGTTGGGGCCAATATAATTGTTGCAATCGAAGCAGTAAATAAATTTTGTGTTTCACATAACTTTGTCTTCCATGTTTCCCAGAGTTTCTTAACGTAGACGATGAGGCTGACTATCATGAAGAAGGAGATGATGCCGCGGATCCTGAAGATGCATCACTTGATAACAGTGGTTGGTCTTCAAGGACAAGGTGGGTCTTTTGTAAACGTTTCATGTGTTTTAGTAAGTTTATTGGCTCCTTATCCTCAACTAAAACACTAATGAAAATGCACCAGAGGCGTTGCTCGCTACCTGAAAAAAGTGTTTGATGAAGAATCCGGGCACGGGAGGAAATCCGTCGCTATGGACCTCCTTATCGCACGCAAAAGCCGCAAAGAAGCCTCAAGAATGTTCTTTGAAACTCTGGTATGCCAATCTTATCCTTTAGTCTTTCTAGCTTTCAAATTTAATCCAATCTTAACATAACCCGCCATTCAATTTCCCCTTATGCAGGTTCTGAAAACAAAAGATTACATACATGTAGAACAAGAGAACTCTTCCGGGTTCATCACCATACTACCAAGACCAAAGCTTCTGAAGGCAGAGTTCTAATCTATAATGGTGTGCCATGTTCATGTAAATTTAAGCTTTTCATTACATCCACATGCTTACTCCACCCCTATTTTATATATAAATAATATTTTTGTTGTTTACCCTTTTGCTTCTTGTGAGCTCCTAGTTGGGGTGGAACATAGTTAGCTCATTGTATTATTAGCACTCTAATTAAATATTTGTGCCTGTGTAATTTAAATCATCTCATGCTTGTAGTTAATACAAGTCAAGAGTCTACAGATTGCAGCTAGAGAATTGTCCCCATCATGAAGCTCCTGTTTGTCCTTGGATCATTTCACTAAGCAGATATGCAAGTTCATGTTTGATGAGTGTGTGATCATGTTCCTGTGGTGGTCAAATAAATGCTAATTCTGACATAATAATCATAAAGATTAATGGAATTATGACGAAGTGCTTTATAATATTTTACCACTTAATTGAATTTTTTTTTAAGTGACTTTGTAGATTCTTGGCTTTTAAAATTTAAAAAACTTATATAATACTTAGGAATTATTATTTATAGAATAAAATCTCGATGTATTCTAATAATTATTTTAATTATCTTATTAAAATATTAATGACTTTTTTTTTCATAAAAGGTAATCTTTAATCATGCTCGCACCTGTTAAGTAAACAGAGATAATCATCTACCTATCTATCCATTCATCCTTCCACCCCTCTTCTCCCTTCTAGTAAGCAGACCAGCTAGGAGGTAATTAGGGTTTTCTGCCTATTAAAGTCCGCGCCTCGCTATCTCACGCCGCCGCCGCCGCTGCTGCTTCGTCAGATCGAACCCTGGCCGCTACCAAAGACGTTGGAAGATGGTATTCTTCGATTGTTGTCTCTAAGTTTTAGTGGTTGTGCAGAAAAAAGTTTTATCAGGAATTGAGCTGCAGTGGATTCTGGTTCATGTTTGTGTTGGATATCATTTTGTAAATTTAGATGTAGTAAATCGATATTTGAATTCGCTTGGTGCAATTATCTTCTCGATTTATCTAATGTTTCGTTCCACTTATTGGAGAAGAATCATATTGCTGAATCTTTACCACTTTATTTAAATTTCAGTTTTCTCGACTAGAAGTGCCCTTGGAAATGATTGGTTTGACGTAATTACGGTTCCAATAATGATTTTTGGTTCCTACAACTTTCAGCCGAAGCAGATCCATGAGATCAAGGATTTCCTTCTCACCGCCAGAAGGAAAGATGCGCGATCGGTGAAGATTAAGAGAGGAAAGGACGTCGTCAAGTTCAAAGTTCGCTGCTCCAAGTACCTCTACACTCTGTGCGTGTTTGACTCTGAGAAGGCGAACAAGTTGAAGCAATCTCTTCCTCCAGGTTGGTTAAATTACTGAATAGCTTTGATTGATTGTTCTA
Organism: Kaempferia parviflora; assembly: GCA_037177295.1. NCBI lineage: Eukaryota > Viridiplantae > Streptophyta > Magnoliopsida > Zingiberales > Zingiberaceae > Kaempferia > Kaempferia parviflora. The sequence continues at coordinate 17,086 of JBAMIE010008280.1, forward strand.
CAAGTAAAGCTTCTCATATTTACTTGAAGATTTAGTGACTTCCATCATGGTGCCAGTTTTAAAGAGTTCTACACAAACAAATTGACAAATTGAATTATTGAAAATTTTGTTTTTGCTACCAACCTTCTGAACTTTGATCACTAGTCAATGAAATAGGGTGACGCTACCTTCCCAAGTCTGGGAATTTTGGTTTCTCAATCATAAGAGCTAAGCAACTAATGAATCGACCTTTACCAATCACAATGAGTTGCAACAGGAATCCATGTTTCAAGGACTCAAGTTCATGTATCCTACACGAGCATTTGTAGGTGTCTGATGCCCCATCTTTGAATAAGATGTTCAATCACCAATTACCATTGCAAGAAACTAAATTTGTGTTTTTTAAACCAGCTTATCAAGCTACCACTATATCATCCTTAGATTATCACGCATAAGCATTAATAAAGGTGTATAATATCTCATATTCTTAGGAGCTAAGCAGCTAATGAATCTTCCTTTACAAATCACAATGAGGTGCAACAGTAATCCATGTTTCAAGGACTTAAGTCCATGTATCCTACACGAGCATTTGTAGGTGTCTGATACCCCCATCTTCAAATAAGTTTGCACAAAGTTGGATGTTCAATTACTAATTACCATTGAAATAAAGTAAATTTCTTTTTGTTAAGCTAGCTTATCAAGCTACCACTATATCATCCATAGATTATCCTGCATAAGCATGGCTAATGAATCTAAGAGCTAAGCAGCTAATGAATCTACCTTTACAAATCACTATGAATTGCAACAGTAATCAATGTTTCAAGGACTCCATGTATCCTACACAAGCATTTATAGGTGTCTGATGCCCCATCTTCAAATAAATTTTCACATGCAGTTGGATGTTTAATAACCAGTTTATTAAGCCTACCAAGCTACCACTATATCATCCACATAGATTATCCTGCCTAAACACTAATAAAGGTGTTTAATATCTCATGTTGTTAAAGCTTTTATATAAAGTTAATTGGGTTAGAATATCTGTTCAGTGTGCTGGATGCTTTATGGCTTATTGGTTATTGTTGCAAGAAAGAAAATTTTATGTTTGATAAGGCAGCTTGTCAAGATACCACTACCATCAATAGGTTCCTCTGACAAGATTATTCATTGTTATTCGTTTGTTTTCATAGGTTTGAGCGTCCAAGAAATCTGAAGATGCAGCTAAAAACTTCTGTTTGCCCCCTATGTTTTGAGCAACTCCTGAATTTATATCTTCTCAGAAAGAAATTTAGTATTTCATTAAGTGGATTGTTAGTGTTCTAATATGTTTGTAAGGATCATATTTGAGCTGTTATCGTGTTGCTGAAGGATCTGCAGCACACTTTCTCTTTGGAATATGGAAGACTTAATTCATCTACTATCATGGCATTTGTTCCATTTATAAATGTCATAATGTGAAATAGTTCTCGAGTTGTTTCAGATAAACACTTAGTCAATAATCAGAATTTTATTTGCTAATCTGTTAAGGATATATATTCTCTTTTTTTGAAAAAAAAATAATATTACACTCTTTATTTATTCCGTGACCTTTTAAAATTATTTCAATTTTAAAGTGGTTGAGGATGTCTTTAATCTTGTTGAGTTATTGTTTCTTCATTCATTCTGCATTTTAATATTAAATAAAAATTTAATAAGAAGACCTGCTTTGTTACCTTTGTGTAGTTGGTGACCTCGTGTGGTTCGACTAGCTTGTCTCACAGTTCATTTGCGGTGTCAACTAGTCTAACTCGATTCAACTCCTTTTTTGTTAGTGTACATTGGATGGTGTTCAACGTTTTATTGTTAATTTGTACTTTCTTCTTTGGCTCTGGATTTCAATCTTATGGTTTGTAGGGTATCTTTGCTACTTCATCCATGGATACTTTGTATCCTAGATTTAGACCTCTATTCTTTTTTTTAGTAGGGGAAGTCGTCTAAGCTGGGAGCGAACAGTGTTATAGCTTTTGGATTGAGCCATTTAATTGCTGAGATAGAAAATTCAAAACTGTATTGAGACTTGGTCTTGGGGTAAGTAGTGTGGGAGAAAGAGAAAATAAAGCTTGAGTGGCGTTGCACCAATTTCGACCAATATGCAAAACTCAAGTCGAAAAACTTTATCTAAAAAGGTAATTGTACTAGTTCAAATATAATCGAAAAACTTAAAGCCGAAAGTAGTAAAAAGAAACGAAAACGAGTCCCTTGCTTGATTGGTGGTTGCACTAATTCGGGGCGACCTGACTCTGATATCATTTGTAGGATCGTAGCGTACATGAAAAGGGGTGAATCACGTGTATTTAAAAAAAAACTTATCTTTTAAACAATTTTAAAATAAATATGAGTGTGCAGCGGAAAGAATACAAAAAATAAAAAACACGAGTGTTTACTTGGTTCAGAACCTTTAACGACTCCTATTCCAAGACTCACGGTCTTTCGGACTGTATCAATCGGCAATCTACTAAAATCTTCTTCCGGTAATGCTGAAAGAGTGGATCAAGTACAAGTAGGAAGAATAAGAAGTGTAACAACCCACATTTTTCTTTTGCAAGTACGAGAAGATGTACACAATAAAAATGTTACCAATACTTTAGAAGATTTGATCGTGCTTAGGTGTTAGTGTTGGTCTGCCTGAAGTGGTCGGACGTCGTAGATTAGTAGAATAGCAGCAACCGGACGCGTTTGCAGTAGTAGAAATGTTGTAAAGCTCGTAGAACGTGATTGATGAAGTGTGCTGCTCGAACAGGACATATATAGCCGAAGGAGCCTTCAGCCTCCTTCGAGGTGCCTCCACAGACAAATCTGAACCCGTGCGTCTCGGTCGTTATAAGTGTAACACCCCAAAATTTCCAGAAATAACTTCATAAATATTCTATGATTTTTCTAGATTTTTTAGAGTATTTTTAGGGAATTTTTGGAGTACCGGAAGTGGCAAAAAGAAATAGGGCGATAAATCGCGTAAGTGA
>JBAMIE010008574.1:0-20032 GCA_037177295.1 Kaempferia parviflora
TTGTGGCCATCCTAATATCGCTTCCACCTTCCTTGGGTCTACTGATACTCCCTCTGCCGATATGATATGACCCAAAAGGGTTACACTTTTTAACCAAAATTCACATTTCTTGAATTTGGCATATAGTTGTTTCTCATAAAGAGTTTCGAGTGTAAGTCGGAGGTGTTCCATGTGGTCTTCTTTACTTGATGAGTAGACGAGGATATCGTCGATGAATACTACCACAAACTTGTTTAGGAATGATTTGAAGATGCGATTCATCAGGTCCATGAATGCTGCAGGGGCGTTTGTTAACCCAAATGGCATTATCGTGAATTCGTAATGCCCATATCTCGTTCTAAAAGCAGTTTTCGGATTATCCCCTTCTTTGATTTTCAACTGGTGGTATCCCGACCTCAAGTCGAGTTTTGAATATACTTTAGCTCCTTTGAGTTGGTCAAATAGATCATCGATTCTTGGTAGAGGGTATTTGTTCTTGACGGTGATCTTATTTAGCTTTCTATAATCAACACACAATCGCATCTACAATCCTTTTACTTTACGAATGACACTGGTGCTCCCCATGGGGGTGTACTTGGTCTTATCTGCTTCTTATCTAATAGTACTTGGAGTTGTTCCTTAAGTTACTTGAGTTCTGCTGGGGCCATTTGGTATGGGGCCTTTGAAATAGGTGTGGCGTTCGCCACTAAGTTTACCTCAAATTCAATTTCTTGGTCCTGGGTGCCCCTGGGAGTTCGTCTGGAAAAACACATGGAAACTCCCTTATTATTGGTATATCCTCTAGCTTTACCTCGGAGTCTTTCCTAACCTTGCTTATCATTGCAAGGTATACCTCTTCCCCGCGTTTTATGGCCTTCCACGTTTGAGAAGCGAACAAGAAGAATTTTCGCTCTTTAACTTTGCTATGGAATAAAGTGGTAAGGAATGTAGAAATATGGGATAAAGTGGTAAGGAATGTAGAAACTTAGGTATCACACCTAAAGGTTCCTAGGCATCACACTATAGGGGGATTGTATCACACAACCAAAAAAAACTCTCAAAATATTGATATCTATTTTTTGTCCCAGCATTATAGCAATACACATATTTATACTAGGACTCACAAAGGACTCAAGCAATATCAATACTAATATATGGACTCATTGAAAACACAAAAGACTCTTAACGACACGTAGGAAACTTAAAAGACTCATAAATATATTACAATTTACAATTTTTCAAGCATGGGAAATTAAGGCATATTGAAATTATTGGTCATTTAATGCTCACTTTTGACTTCAACCCTTAGGAGTTGATGAACTTTATATCATTTCCCAAGAAACTTTTCATCTTCCAAGACATGTTAAATTAATAATAGTGGAGTTTTAGAATCATTATTTCTGCGCTTATAGATTTTTAATGGAGTTTGTCACTTGTCTCCATCACCTTGTTACATTTTCCTTGTATGCGCTACTTCTCTAGTGCACAAGATTGATTTCTCAAGGTTTTAGTGTCCAATGCCATTTCTCTTAAACATAATAATTAGTTGCAAAATGATGGGAACCTAACTTTGATACCATTTGTCACGGGCTTAATTTAATTTTGGCAGCATTTGCCAGTGTGACACTTAGATAATTTATTTCCGCAAAGTTGCTAAGTAAGCCTAACTCGCTAGTGACCTACACAAGAGAAGCTAAGAGGGATCGACATGGCTTGAGTGTTTAGTAATTAAAGAGTGCTTATAATTCTTGAGGATGATTTACAAGTGAAGAGAGGTAGTTATACGTATCTTCCTCCTACATAGAGTTAGGATCAATTTGATCTAATGGTATACATTACATGTTTAGAAATATCGTATAAATATTTAGATATTTTTATTATGAAAAATATTTGTCAATATTTTCATGGTAAGAAAATCTTAGAGATGCTATTTTCATGGTATTTTCGTTGTCATCGTTGCTGGTGCTTTTATCTTGAACTCTGTTTATGAGATTTGCAATTTTCTTCATTATACTCTTAGGAAATAATTCTGACTTTACTTTGACTTTGTAATTGCTAGAGTTTTAATTGGGACTGGACGGGTTTGTATTGAGACATTGAGACCATTAGCTTATAGCCTTCTTGCAGAAATGGTACACTATGTTCGGGGGGAGCTTTCTCTTGCTCAGGTTGGTTAGTCTGTTCAACTTGTATTACCTTTGCATACTCGCTAATGTTTTATTTATCACAATATTTCTCATGCGAGGAGGGAAACCTTTCTCTTTTCCCTATCTCATTTCTTTCCCTAACTTTTACCCTTGCTCATATGAATCTGATCCTAGAAAAAATATTCTGAAGAAGTTCAATGAGATACTGATAATCCTATTATAAAGCCAACAAGTTGGCAATGTAATTGATTTTCCTTTTTTTTTTTTAAAATAAAGTCAGGCACTAGATTGTTGTTATTTTATGTGGTGCATCTCATCCCATCATATGAAAAATTACTAATCCTTCATATGTAAAAATATAAGGAAGCATTTAATTAAAAAAATTACCTTTTTTGATATTTCTATTTCTTCAAGATGTTCATCCTATATTCCAGTACAGTTATTTTAGTACATTGACATACTTGTGTTTAGAGCAAGATTTAAAATCTCGATCTCTACTGAGGTTTCAGTCCCAAGAATGATACAGTTTCGGTATTTTTTTATTTATATATAGTAATTATTAGATAAATATACCTATTGTGTATAATTTTAAAATAAGTTGTATATTAATTTTATATAAGTTCTAGAAAAAAATAATTAAATTTATTTTTTTAAAAAGAAAATTGATCTATCGTTCGAATTAAAATTGATATATCATAATGTGTTATCTTAATAATACTAAAAGGTGTGGCGCGAATTTGATGGAAGCATTGATTCTCGAAATATTCTGCTTAGGTCAGCTCTATAGTTCTCAAATTAAATAATCATAATTATATAAATTAATACACAAATACTATTTTATATATAATAATTATATATATTAACTATTTATTCATTTAATTAATTATTAATTTAAATAATATATATTTAAAATAGTAAAAATATTAGAATATTAATTAAATATTAAAATAGTAAAAAAATATAAAATATTAGAATATAAATTTGATTTATTAGAATTTTTAAAATTTTAAATGGAATTTAAAACAATAAAATAATTTCAAAATAATAATTAATAAAATTAATAAATTTTTTAAAATAATATATTTTTAATATATTTTATTAGGATAATTTCTTTGGGGTTTATAAAAAACTCTTTAGACACTTAGTTGGGAATTGTTAAATTAAATAAATCATTTTGCACGCGATATTCACCCACTTGGCGCTGTCGGACTCGTCCGGTGATGCAGTCGCCTCTGCACGTGACTGTTGGAAGCTTCCGGTGCCGGTTTCGCTCCTCAAACGGAACGGTGACGCCTCCAAATTTGTTTCAACTTTAAACTTTAATTTTTTTAAAGGATATTTCTAGAAAATTGTACTTATTGATTCATTAGCACTGATTTAGTGCTCTCTTATTCTAATTTCCTGAGAGCCACTAGCAGCATAGTCAAGAGCAAACGGTTTACCTAATTCCATTGTACATTCTTTAATTAAGAATGAAATCTAATCTGCACAAGTTGGATTGAAACCTGCAACCAGTCAGTTAATAGCAGGCCACTCTGTCACCGAGTTACTGAGAAAAATAGAAAATTTGACTTGATAAAGTGTCTCATATTCTCAACCCATGAAGATTATAAGTCTAAATCATTTCAGTGAATAGTTATGTGAATTTTTGTTTTTTCTTCTTGCTGTGCCCATATGATGTATATGACTATCCCAATAACTATATCAGAATGCAATTATTTAGTAAATGATGTATTTTTTTTACATGAGCTTTTTCAACCATTTGTTCACAAAATATTTCTGGCACTTGCTACCCCATATGATAGTTCATAATCCTCTTACAAAGAAAATCATCTGAATTTTTTCCTCGAGGGAAGTTCCATCACTAAATTTTCATTTGAACAGACAAATTTGCAGTATTTGAAATAAAATGGATATTGATCAATGTCGCTTACTGCTGATCTCTTTTTTACCATGCAAACTATCTTTGAGCAATTTTGACTAAACTAGGTCTATCGATTATTCAAAAGAATAACTGATACTGTCAATTTAGTAAAGCGACATAAAATCCTCATTGACACTGATTTATGCTGATCTGACTAAAACTGAGAAAGCCAATGTTTGTAAATTCCTGGAAAAGTATTGTCAAAATTGCTAAATATTTATTCATCGATTTCAAAATGGACATTTCTTGATTTGGATCAGTCTAATTGGATTGGGATTGGCCAAGAGTCAGAAATTTGCCAATAAATTGGAAACCTGCTGAAATCACGTAGAATTCCAACGTGAGATTGATAATCAAGTGAAAATTCATTTGAAGGCAACCAAAAAACTGCTAATAATTAAAGCAATTTGAGTGGACCAGTCAATTAGTAATATATGCCCAGAACTACAGTTGTACTATGGCATTTTGGGGAACACAATAGGGTTTGATGCCAAGGTGAAGGCTAATAAGTAGTTGAGAGAGGAGGGGTGCCTGGAGATGATACTTATGTGTAAGACAACACTCAAGCTGCACTAAAATGCTCAAGAAGTGAAGTTATTAACTATTAACTGGAGCAATACCATGGATTGAAATACTGAGCTGCGTCGCGACACCTGGAACCGACGGTACTTATCGTTTCGACGCGGGATTGGCATCGGTACATACCGGCACCACTATTGCGAAGCTGACGCAAGGTTGCGACAACCTTGTGAGGTCATAGCGAGATTGCGGAGGGTGCCGCGACTTGGGGCTTACCTCAGTCGATGCGCAGAGGGTGCTACGCCTAGCGGATGCCCTCCGTGGGGATGCAAAAGGTGCTACACCTCCGCGGTGGCCCTCCGTGAGGGCGCGGTGGCCCTCCGTGAGGGCGCGGTGGCCGTTGCGACCTCTGCGGGTGGTGGCGGGGACGCTCGCGTGATGCCCACAAAAGAAAAAAAAAATTAAATTGGAACTTAGGCTAATAATTTCAATTAACTCCCACCTATAAATATGATAATCTAAATATGCTTCATCAAAGCCCCCACAGGTATGGTGCAGCGGCTACGGTGTAACCAAAGTTTAAAATCTTGACCCGTGCCGAGGTTTCGGTCACCGGAACGATACAGTTTCAATATCATACTGTGTCGATATGATTTCGGTATTATAAGTGTTAATTTAAATAAAATATATTTTAAATAGTTGAAAAATCAGAAAATTAAACAATAAAATAGTAAAAAAATATAAAATAATAAAAAATATTAGAATATAAATCTAATTTATTAAAAAAATTTAGAACTTTTTAATTTTTTTAGAAATTTTAAATGAAATTTAAAGATAAAATTTCAAAATATTAATTAATATAATTTATTATTATTTTTTTAATTTTTAAATATGTTTTTATATATTTTATTTGGATAATTTAATTAAGGTTTATAAAAGTCTGTTTGAAATATTACACATACTTTGAGAATTGTTTAAATTAATTTAATCGAAAAAGTTAATTTTTGATCGGTTTTTATGGCGTCCGACGGGTAGCCGAAGGCGCTTCGCGGGAGGCTCCCATGGCGCGGTCTTCCGGCACCGCCTGTGAGCTGTCCTTGTGCGAGGCGTGGTCGGAGATGTCCATGGCGCTTCTAGGCCGTTTGCGAAGAGGGAAAATTATTCGTGTTCAAAGAGTGGTCGTCGCTGCTCACTACCGCCTACCTGCTAGTCACTGCCGCCTCGATCGGTGCCTCCCCTGCTCCTGCTTTATATAGATGATCGCGACAGGAGGAATAGAATCGATTCCTTCCGTCACTTCGCGGACACGCGTACACTATGGCGAAATCATCACACGTCGGGTGCCAGTGTCACTGTCCATGCCGCCCGACACGAAACGGTATTTCACTCCTTGTGTGTAACGGGTTCTTAGAGTGTTGTGGTTCAATCCTCTGTTGGGATATGTTTGACGCTGAATTTAGTGGAAAAGTTAGGCTAAGTGGTCGTGGGTCGACGTACCCATGGTGGGAAAAGTGCACGAGTCTGTCTTCTTGTGTAGAGTACTGATTCGGTGTTGTACGGTCTTACAGGGATGACGAAGACCGCGAGGGTCGGCTGCCGATGACTTGATGTTGCACTTCTGTGATTTACGCTTGGGGATTGGTGGGACACTTTCATGGGTCGGGCCACTCGCTTCTAGGATTAGTTGGATTGTAAGAACTGCACACGTGGGTTATAAAAAAAATCATCAAAGCCTAATAAATTATCTCATTAATTTAATATATATATATTTATTTTAATTTAAAAATTATATAATAATTTTTTATTTACTATATAGAGATGCAATGATTTTTTTATAATATTTTTTGTATTTTAATTTTTTAATATTTAAATTAAATTATTTATTTTAACTAATATATTTATATTTTAAAAATACTTAAACTATATTGACACGACATGATACGGCACCGAAATCATTTCGTTCGGTTCATTAATCGAAACTCAAGATTTTAAATCTGGAGCAATACTTGCAGTTAAGAAAACTAATACTGATATTATTTTAAGGATGGAAAAATAGCATAGTTATCAAACTGACATCAACCCAAATAAAGCTCTATATAATTGGTTTATTGGACCAGTGGCCAGTGGGTCCATGTTGGAATACATGACGACCTAGATATCTATCTGGTCGAGCTAGGTGTGTAGGATAGATGAAAGTAGCATTATACAAGACAAGAAAATTCAAGTAAAAATGATCATTCAAAACAATGGCAATTGGTATTTTGTCAGAAAAGCAAGATCATAATCTCAGAATACCTCGATTACTCCTGGTCTTGAGCAAACCTGTTTAAGATTTTTAGTTCTGCAATCTTCATTCACATTTGAAGCTATTGCTATGTGCAACAGAATAAGCACAAGCATAATCTTCCTCAGAAAATGATGTTAGTTAATATTTATTCATTTTGGTCTTTTCTTTCCTTGTTTGATAGTTGATCTAATTTCCAGATGGTATATGTTATTTAAACTTTGGACGAATTCCCTGTCATGGCCGGTCTCAAGCCTGGATAAAGGAGGAGGGTTGCATTAGGTTAAACTAAGACGAATGTTCAAATGGATCCATTAAACAACAACAACAACGCCAGCTTCATATAGTGGGATAAGCCTTGGTTGTTGTTATATATGTTATTTAAACTTTGCGACAATTATGTTTTTGCCTCCACAGTTAATATACATTCAGATGACACATGGGTGTTGAGCATGATTTATGATGTATATGTTAGAACAAATTTATTAATATAAAAATTTTTAGCACAAAGCCACGCACATGTACTAGATCATTTGTTTAGTTAACATATTCATTGTTCTTCTCGTTAGATGCTTGGGTAGAGTTAAAATATTTGGCTTTGAGTAAGGCATACTTGGCATGGGAAATATCTTGTTAGCCAATAGTATTTCATTTTGGAATGTTAATTTATGTGATTTTTTTTTGTTGCGAGTGTTAGGCCAAGTTGATTTGACATGAAATTCACTAAGAACTTTGTTGCTACATACTTACACTAAGGGATTATTGAGCATCAGTTTTATCTCTTCAATTTGTTTGACTAGCTAAGTATATTGTCATTTTCTTTTGCATTTGCAATCAATACTGCTTGATATATCTTTCATGCAGTTGTCGCGGATTATCTATCTGTTCTCAAGAAATATGCATGACTCATCTTTAACCCTGGTCATTCACACAACCTGTGCCCGCCTGATGCTTAATCTGGTTTGAAACTTTGTTTCCCTGAAGAAAGTTGAATCAACTTAAATTCTTACATACTATTTTTGAATAATCTCAAAATAATTTTTCTAATACATATATTTTTATCACTGACTGACTATTTTGGGCCTTAGGTGGAGCCAATATATGACAAGGGAGTCGACCTTCAGAGCATGGACGAAGCACGAGTTTTATTGGTACAAATTGTCATGTTTTTGATCTAGATTATTGTCCACTAAAAAAAATATTTTTCACACGTTTTTATTTTGTTTCTTATTGTTTTTCATGTTTAGGGTCGCATTCTGGACACTTTTGTTGGAAAATTTGGAACCTTCAAACGCATTGTACCTCAGGTACTTTGACTCTCTGTTGATTCAAACCTATCTCTACTGTGTCACATATGGTTATATCAATATATGTAACTTTGTATAATAGTTAAGCTATAGTTTTCTATATCTCCTTTTATGTTTGCTTCTGTTACCTATTGATAAAATCTATCGTAGTTTGTTGTTATAGGTGATAAGCAATAGTTTGGTACAGTCGTCGAATCTCTTCCTGGTGCTTGCAAATAGAAGGATTATTTAGTTCCAAATGAGCACTGATTTAGTAATTACTGAACCACAATATATAAAATGTGCATTACTTTTTGTCTTTGTTTATGCATGTATCAGCAAGTTCTCAAGACTAGGTCCTCATGAAATTTGTTGCGTCTTGTAATGTATTGCATCTGTTTTATTACTTATTGTTTAGTACGTACAGCAACTTTTCAATCAGGGCTGCAATGATGCAAGATTATATGTGTGATTCACAAGTAACGTAATATCTGGATAAGGGCAGAGTTAGGAAATTGCAATCCTCTTGATAATTTTGATTCTCTATATTGTTGCACTTGGGAGATTTTTTTCTTGCCACTGCGGTGGTGCTCATGATGGAGTCTTATCGGGGTAAGGTGTACACGTGGTACATACATGGCCATGGTTCTGCAGTAAATAGTTATGCAGCTGAGAGTTTATAGTGGAGGAATGCTATACTTGTGTTGGAATTTCAAATTTCTTGTCCACAAATAAATTGGTGCCATACTGTATTCGAAAGTGTGTGGGTAAGGGGTGTGAAGGAAACTCTATGTAACTTTGAAGGAGATTAAAATAATATGGAATCACTAAATCCTAATGATATGACCTTACATAAACCTTTATGAAGGTACAAGACCTAGGTAATCTACAATTAGTCAGGACACAGAAGAGCTGATTTTTTTTGTTTTGTTTTTGTTTTCATTGTCTGTTCCACTTCCGCAGCCCGGTTAGGTGCTCTCCGATTGTTCATTTGTTCTGGCATAGTTAAATCTTTTGGTTATACTCGCATACACATTGGAGCGTTTTTTTGTCTGTGTTATTACATGTGCATATTCGTAGTTTTGCATTTTATTTCTCATCAGGTGTGTCTAGATTTTGTTTGTCTTGTTTAGCATCTATCTTCTTACTACATTTTGCACACTGCTGCAGCTCTTGGAAGATGGAGAGGAAGGAAGAGAATATTCTTCCTTGAGGTCAAAACTTGAAGTTCCCATTCAGGTACTGAAATACATTTATTCCTCTAAAACTCCCGGGTGCTCTTCTGAGAACGTCCTTGATGTTTTACTAATACTCAGCGTCTGTTGGGTCTTTACTCCATTTTTTCCTTCGACATTTTTTTTTTTCTGTAGTTGTGTTATCTTGGTGATGTTTTACTTCATTTTGTTTCATTCACTTCCATCACATACCAAGGAACATTTTGTAGTTTTTCTCAAAGTTCGACCAAAAGACTCTGAAGTAATGAAGTAATAAATATCAAAAACACTTATCTATATATTTCTGGCTGCTCCAAAAACAACAGTTTCTACCTTTTGTTTCTGCTTTGACATATTACATTGTGTACCTATCTTTTCATTATTGCTTCATGCTTTGTTGTAGTTTAAAATTGATCGGTATTCTTGTGCTTTATTAATCTGTTTTTTTTTTTTCACTCTTCCTGTAGGCCGTTCTTAACTTTCAGACTCCATTGGAATATGCCAAAGAAGTCGGCGATTACAAAAATTTAATTAAAACATTGGTGATTGGTACTGACTTTACTACTAGACCTTGAATTTAATATTATTTATCTAATGCACTGCAGTTATTTTGTCCTTTTGTTCATCTGGAGAAACTTATGGATCATAATAGTACAATTACGATTTGTCTAAAGACCAGTTTGTTTGTGCTCTTTCTTTTATTGGGTCTTGTTGTGAGAATCCTGTGTTTGATGATCATATCCTTCACTTGGGCCCTGTATGCAAATCTAAATAGATGAACAAAGATGATCTCCTAATATATGTAATTGGCACAATCAACTCAATTAAGATCAAGAAGATACTGTAAAACAATGTTGATGGATTCCACAATGACAAACAAAATTATAATGAAGAGAATTTCAGGCTATTGTGTTGTCTTTGTGTGCCATCTTGTTTCGTGGGAAATATTTTCCTACGATCTCTGGTGCAATGTAAAGTCAGGGTTGAAGAAAATTTTTCTATTAAGTCTGCGAAAGGACCTACAATGGCAGTTATAGACATTTTGGAGGAAAATGACCTCCCAAAATGGGTGAAAGTTGTCTTCCCCCATCCATTTGCAAGCCTTATGCCTCGATCGGCAAGTGCCCCTTTGATTAACGACATGCCTCTCCTCTGCCTACTGTCCTCATCTGCAAACTCTCCACAATCCTCCCTTGTTAGTCATCAGAGAAGAGGGAGAATATTTTCCTTGCCATTCAAACACAAAATCTCCTCTATAAAATTTTTCCCATAAAAATTTCCATGGAAAGTACATTATACAGAATATACCTATGTGAAACAACTAGGCTTGACTGATGTAATTATGAAAAATGTTAGTACCATTGTCAACCTATTAATTAATTGTTAGTTTTAAGCTCTGAATATTGTTATGAATTTCTTGGATTCCAAAATTATGGAAAATTAAAATTTGTGATCGTGATAATATTCCAATTGAATGTTGAAGCATAGTTGTTAAAAGTGCGCGTTTGGCTGCGCTTAGGCGCAAGGTGTTGCCATTTGCATCTCGATAGTGACCTAGGCGCAATACTTGAAAGAAGCGTGCTTAAGCGGGGCCTTTTGAGAGGTTAAGGCATGCTTAAGGTTCGATTTCCCTCGTCGTCTTATTGAGGTTATTTATTTATTTATTTTTTGTAAAGACCAACTCATACCTTTAATTACCCTTTAAATTAATTAGAACGCATGCATGCGACACATTTTTTGGCATGACCCTTCCTCTCCTCTAGAAAATGAACATTAACCTTTAATTAGGTTGCATACATACTACATATTTTTTTTGAGTGATTCTTCCTCGCCCCTAGAAAATGAGCATCAACCTTTAATTAGGTTGCATTCATGTGATTCATTTTCCTTGCATATTCTCTCTTAGAAAATGAACATCAATATCCCTTGCAAACTCAATATTTGAAATTTGTTTTTCTTTAATTTGAAGCATGATTTTGATTATAAAGATAAACTATTTTAATATTTGAATGTTAGTGAATTTTATATTTATATTATTGTTTAATAGTTTATGGATTATAATTTTGTTAGTGAAATATGTTGCATAAATTTCCTAGAATTGTATAAATTTATACCCAAAACACCTTCAATAAGTCGTGCGCCTCACTTTGCGCCTATCACCTCAGGCCCCATAGCACCGATGTGCCCTTACGCTTTAAATAACTATGTGTTGAAGGACATAAAGCCATTTAGGATGTTTTAGACATGTTTAGATGATACCTTTAAATGCATAGTTGAGTTTGGGGGCACATGGTTTTACCCATATGTAAATTTCGGACAATACACAATCCAGTATTTCTTTGATTATGAATCATGGTTTGCTAAAAAATATTGCTGTCAAGTTGTTGGATAGATGTAAGGGCTTATTATAAAAGCTAACATTTGCTTTTATGTTAAGAGTCAGCTAACTATAGAGTTGGTCAAGTCTACAAGTATTCTTTGTAATGCCCAAAAGAGACCTATGCATGGACCCGTGCCGAGGTTTCCTTCGGTTTTGGTATATTGTGCCGTGCTGATATTGTTTCGGTATTTTTTAAATATAAAATATATTAACTAAAAATAAAAAATTTAATTTAAATATTATAAATAAATATATTTTAAATAAATAAATAAATAAATATATAATTAATGTGATAGTTTTATTAGTCTTTAATTAACCAAAGTTCTACGTTCTATTGCTGTTCTACACGGTCGTGCTCGTTGCTACGTTCTTTTGCGGCGGCCCACGCGATGCATTCGTGGGGCCTCGTGTTGGTATCTGAGGTGTGTTTGTCGTGGACAAAAGGAAATATTTTGCCCGTACAAGACGAAACGACACGATGTTTTAAATCGTGGACCTGTGTAAATCACTTTTAGGCAATTATATTGGTGTTGTAAACCTTGTATTCTGAAATGAACAGTACTTACCATTCTGGCGTGGGATTGACACGACGACCACGAGGTCACTGATGGTGTCGTAACCTCGCAGCGGTCCTTCGCGAGGTCACAGAGGGTGTCGCGAGGTCATGGCTATCCTCCATAGGATAGTGGCAGCCGTGATTATTTTTAAGTATGCATTCTTATTATAAATAACCTGTTAATTATATATAAGAGTTATAATTATTATTAATAAAATTTAAAATAATTTTTAACATTAATAAAATAATTTATTTATATATATATATACTAAAAATTGAATGTAAATTTAAAATAATCTAAAAAATTTCTAAAATATGATTCTTAAACATTTCAAATAAATTATTAAAAAATAAAAAAAATACAAATACATTCAAAAATAATTTAAGACCTTTAAATTATTTTATAATTACCCTTGAGTCTTTCAAATGATTTTATACTTGTTGATTTAGTTTTGAATTTTGAAAATTACTTATTTTTTAAAATAATTTTTACAAAAATTTAATAGGCTCTATCTTATGAGAAAATATTGAAATATGAACTCACAAATTATAACATCAATAGTGAGCAGTGTTGTAACTGACGGTAGGCAATGGTGGGGCGGTCGCATGCTTAGACGATTGATTTTTTTTACTATTTTTATACATATTATTATATATAATCATTATTCTTTATAATATTTACTTTTAATAAAATATATTAATTAAAAATTTAATCTAAATATTTAAAAATAAAAAATATAATTTTTTAATGGGATAATTTTATTAGGCTTTAATTTACAAGGAGTTCGATGTGCAGCCGGGAAGGTGTGACAAGTATGAACGTATCGCCGGGACCGAGCGACACTTGGTCCGTCTAGGAGACGCCTTCGGGCCCATTGCCATGACACATTGCAGGCAGGCGATGCGTTCGGACGTGTCACTGTGACGAAACAGTGACAACGTGACCGCTATTTAGAACACTATTAGTGAGCATATTTAATAAAATTAATATACACATTCAAAAATTAAAAAAATATCCACGATACGGTACTAAAACCTTATCGTTCGGGCCCGGGACCCAAACTCAAGCATAGGTTGAAATTTTAAATACAAGAGCTTGATTAGGAAAGTATAAAAGAACATTTGGCTGTATACACTGTATAGTTCTACTAGTGATCTTTCACTAAAATCAGAGCTGAATATCTGAAAATGATTCATGGGTCATATCCTTATCTGCTGTGATCTATTATCTCTGTCATTATTTTGTGTCATTAGGCATGTCCCTTTAAGCCTTTCAATCATGATGCGCTAGTGAGGTTTATTTCCTTTCTCAACTTTGGATGCCACTACATTGTGTTTTATAATATTGATTAGCTGATAATTACACAGGAATGAAGACTATAATTTGGAGCATTACAAATGCTCATATGCCTCGCTCACAGGTTTAGATATTTTTATTTTAACTGTGGAACCCAATATGATATTTGTAATGATATTCTGATCTCAATTTCTTCACACAGGTGTCATCGACATCACATGGTGCTCAACAGCAAATGCAGGCCTCCCCATCAACTAATGTTCCACTTCCTCAAACATTTAAAGGGATGCGAGAAGATGAGGTATTTTAGGTTGTCTTTTCTTTTGGCTTCATGTCTTTTATCCTGACTTTCTGTTGAAATAGGTTAGGAAGGCAACTGGGGTTCTGAAGAGTGGAGTTCACTGCTTGGCACTGTATAAGGAAAAGGATGAGGAAAGGGAAATGCTTCAGCATTTTTCACAGATTCTAGTTATAATTGAACCTAGAGACCTCATGGACATATTTTCTCTTTGTATGCCTGAACTTTTTGAATGCATGATAAACAACACTCAGTTGCTTCACATATTTTCTACACTTTTGCAAAATCCCAAAGTACTCCGCCCCTTTATGGATGTCTTGATTCATTTCCTTGTTAATAGCAAACTTGATGCTCTAAAGCAACCAGATACTCCTGCAGCTAAGCTTGTTTTGCAACTCTTCCGATTTTTGTTTATGGCTGCTGCAAAGGCTCCTGCAGATAGTGAACGAATACTTCAGCCTCATATACCTGTCATAATGGAAGTTTGCATGAAGAATGCTACTGAAAGTGACAAACCTCTTGGCTACATGCATCTTCTTCGTTATATTTTTCGGTCAATGAATGGTGCAAAATTTGATACCCTTCTACGAGATCTTATTCCTTGTTTGCAACCTTGCTTAAATATGTTGCTATTGATGCTTGAAGGACCTACGGCTGAGGATATGAGGGATCTTATCTTGGAACTCTGTTTAACATTACCTGCACGTTTAAGTTCCTTGCTTCCACACATTCCTCGTCTTACAAAACCTCTTGTTCTTGCTCTTAAAGGAAGTGATGATCTTGTAAGCTTAGGGCTCCGGACTCTTGAATTCTGGATCGACAGTCTGAATCCTGATTTCTTGGAGCCTAGCATGGCAAATGTTCTGTCAGAGGTTATACTTGCTTTATGGTCTCACTTAAGACCCCTACCTTATCCATGGGGGACGAAAGCGTTACAACTTCTTGGTAAGTTAGGTGGTAGAAATAGGCGTTTTCTTAGGGAACCCCTCGCTCTTGAATGCAAAGAGAATCCTGAACATGGGCTCCGCCTGATTCTTACATTTGAACCTTCTACACCATTTTTAGTACCTTTGGATCGGTGCATATATCTTGCTGTTGCTGCTGTTACACAAAACAATGGTGGCATGGAAGCTTTTTACAGGAAACAAGCTTTGAAATTTCTTCAAGCATGCTTAGCATCGCTTCTGAACTTCCGAGGAAATGTGCCAGGTGAGGGAGTTTCTGCTGGTCTCCTTGGAACACAGTTGGTATCTTCAGTGGATCCTTCTAGGCGTCGTACTGAGAGTTCAGAGATGAAGGTTACCTTGATGTTTCCTGCATTCCTTAGTAATTCTTTATTTTTTTTTCTTATTTTAATCTACTTCTGGATTCTTTAGCATAAGGCATTCACATTCTTTATCACAAGGAAAATTGATCTAATGTTTTGCTTTGAATAAATTTTTCATTTATATTACGTGTTGATGTTATGAAGCTAATTGATCAAAGCATGAAACTTATAAACTCTTAAGTTTGATTTGTGATTGATAATTTCAAAACTAAAGGGTTTAAGTTAAGTAGAATCAAACTCAATTTATATGATGCAATTTCAGTAAAAAGAAATGAATTGCTGGAATACTTATTTAACTTAAAATGAATGGACATGAAATTGTTGCGAGAGTTGCTTAGATATTTATAAAGATGTTATTGATAACATAAAAATGGACATCGAAATGGAAGAATCTTTTAAAGTCTTGTATGATTATCGTGCACCCTTAAGTCTAAGAGGAAATCTTATAATTCAACTATACCATCCATTCTACTTTCTGAATTAGAGTTTTGGGCAGTTGGGAAGTAATAGATTACAAAGATGTTTAATATGAATGTGTGGAGTTAGAAGGAAAAATACTTTCTTCTTGAAGCAATTAGGAGCAACTCTAATATACAATAAATTGTGATTGTATGAACATGTTTAAGATCCATTAAAGTTGAGGTGTGAACGAGAGAAGAGAGACAAAGAACCCAATTAACATTGGTAAAAAGTTAAAGATGATTTAAGATATCTTAATATTAAGATAATTTTGCATGTATCTTAATGGAGGGATAATTCATGATAGAGTCTCATGAATTTATATTATTTGAGTACACAATCACTAAGCTTAGCTTAACTATGATGAAATTTGAGGATTTTCTGATAGTTTTTTTAATGAGATTTTGGTTCTCTGAAGGATTTTGGTAAAGTTAGAAGTAAATTAAAAGTGTAGACTATACTCCTTCCTTTCCTTGTGATTAACTATATACTGTTCCTTCCCAACTAAGGATTCTTCAACTTCAGGTTGATCTTGGTGTGAAGACAAAGACTCAGCTTATGGCTGAGAAATCTATTTTTAAGACATTACTTATGACAATCATTGCTGCTAGTGCGGATCCTGATCTTAATGATGAGAAAAATCAATTTCTTGGTAATATTTGTCATCATTTTGCATTGCTTTTCCATGTGGAGAGTTCTTCGTCCAATTTGTCTGTGATATCGGGGCAACATGTTGGTTCCATGATATCATCAAGCAATAGCATGAGTTCAAGATCAAGAATTAGCAATTCCAACCTCAAGGAGTTGGATCCTCTAATCTTTTTGGATGCGCTGGTGGAAGTTCTTTCTAGTGAAAACAGGCTCCATGCCAAGGCTTCTCTAAATGCCTTAAGTGTGTTCGCTGAAACACTTCTTTTTCTTGCATGTGCCCAGCATAATGCTGTACCAAATTCTAGAGGTGGTCCTGGTACTCCAATGATGGTCTCAAGTCCATCCTTGAATCCTGTGTATTCACCACCTCCAAGTGTTCGAGTGCCTGTATTTGAGCAGCTTTTGCCTCGCCTTTTGCATTGTTGTTATGGAAGCACATGGCAAGCTCAAATTGGAGGTGTCATGGGGCTTGGGTCTTTAGTTGGTAAAGTTTCTGTTGAGACTTTATGCATTTTCCAAGTGAAAATTGTGAGGGGTCTTATATATGTTCTCAAAAGCTTACCTGTTCATGCTAATAAAGAGCAGGAAGAGACTAGCCAGGTCCTCAATCAAGTTCTACGTGCAGTAAATAATGTTGATGAGGCAAATAATGACAACCGTCGACAGAGTTTCCAAGGAGTGGTTGAGTTTCTTGCTTTGGAGCTTTTCAATCCAAATGCATCCATTGTTGTTAGAAAGACTGTGCAGTCATGCTTGGCTCTTTTAGCTAGCAGGACTGGCAGTGAGGTTTCTGAGTTGCTTGAGCCTCTATATCTACCTCTTCTCCAACCTCTCATAATGAGGCCACTTCGTACCAAAAATGTTGAGCAACAGGTTGAGTATTAGTGTAAGACTGCTAACTAAAATATTTTCTTTTTTGATTATTGTATTGATCTCTTATCTCCTCTGGTAGGTTGGAACTGTTTCTGCTTTGAACTTTTGCCTTGCATTGAGACCTCCTCTTCTCAAATTATCTCCCGAGTTAGTTAACTTTTTGCAAGAAGCATTACAAATCGCTGAGGCTGATGAGACTGTGTGGGTCACAAAATTAATGAACCCTAAGGTGGTCACCACATTAAACAAGCTTCGTACAGCATGCATTGAACTTCTTTGCACTGCAATGGCTTGGGCAGATCTCAAAACACCTAATCATACAGAGTTGCGTGCTAAAATCATTTCTATGTTTTTTAAGTCTCTGACTTGTCGAACACCTGAGATTGTCTCCGTTGCAAAGGAAGGGCTTCGTCAGGTACTTCAATTCTAATTGCTTTATCCATATTTTGGTTAAGTGGTTTAGAATTGATTCTTCTAAAGATAAGGAAATCAAGAAACGTATGTCTATTTCCATTGTATGGGGTCACAATGTTGCCTCTGCAAACTTTGGTTTTAGGTTGTTCAACAACAAAGATTGCCGAAGGAACTTCTTCAGGGCAGCCTGAGACCTATACTGGTTAACTTGGCACATACAAAAAGCCTTACTATGCCTTTATTACAAGGACTTGCTCGCCTTCTTGAACTTCTGTCAAATTGGTTCAATGTCCAATTGGGTGTGAAGTTGTTGGATCACTTAAGGAAATGGCTTGAACCAGAAAAGCTTCCTCAAACTCAAAAGTCCTGGAAAGCTGGAGATGAGCCGAAGGTTGCAGCAGGTACACTACGAACTATAGTTTTTGGGATTTCTCATGCTCTGATTCTGGAACGACTAACTACAACTTCATTTTGCAGCCATGATTGAGCTCTTCCATCTCCTTCCTCAGGCTGCTGGGAAATTTTTAGACGAACTTGTAACTATAATTATTGATTTGGAAGGGGCACTTCCTCCAGGGCAATTTTATAGTGAAATTAACAGTCCATATCGGCTTCCCCTCACTAAGTATTTAAACCGTTATGCAACAGATGCTGTGGATTATTTC
Source organism: Kaempferia parviflora (assembly GCA_037177295.1). NCBI lineage: Eukaryota > Viridiplantae > Streptophyta > Magnoliopsida > Zingiberales > Zingiberaceae > Kaempferia > Kaempferia parviflora. Next base: position 18,274 of record JBAMIE010008574.1, read on the forward strand.
CTTGACAAATTAAGCAATCCAAAATATTTCAGAAGGTTAGCAAATGCTGGTAATTTAATAAATTAAGATGTTCTTTTGCTTGACTTTATTAGATGATGAACTCCTGATCAGACCTTATCTTTTAGGTTTATGTACATAATCTGTTCAGATATCGGGCAACCTTTAAGAGAAGAACTTGCAAAGTCACCACATAAAATACTTGCAAATGCCTTTCCTCAATTCATTCAGCATTCGGATGGGACTAATATTCAATCTTTAACCTCTTCAATTACTGATGAAAGTCTTACTTCAGACAGCTCTACTGATCCGTCTTTATCTGTGTGCTCTGATGGCTATTTTCATGGGCTGGAGCTTATTTCCACTCTAGTCAAGTTGATGCCAGACTGGTTGCATGCAAATCGAATTGTATTTGATACATTATTACTTGTTTGGAAGTCACCAGCAAGGCTTGGCCGCTTGCAAAATGAACAAGTATTGAGCTTACTCCAGGTTTGTTTTCTTGCTTTTATTAACTAATGCTGTTATACTAAAAATTTCTTGTGTTATTTTCTGTAGTAGCTCCAAATTGTTTGCTCATTTTGATTTTGCATATCACAAAGTTATGGTACATTTTTTTTTGTGTCTGACGGCTGGTTATCTTACTTTGTAGTCGATAATTGTTTCTTGGGTATTAGCACATTATTGTTTCTCCATTGACATTGTTTTATGCATGCTCTTTTTTCTTATAATAAATTCTTATCTTGGTTCAAGTACTGCATGCATTATACACTCCTTTCTTGGTAGCAAATTATCCTTTTTAATTTGCATCTTGATTTCTTCTCTAGTAATTTGGCATTGCATAGAGTTCAATGGAGGGTGTAAGATTTATTTAGTTGCCAGCAAAAAGTAATTGGGATTAGTATGGCTTATACTAGATTTTCAATGCCCCAATAACAGTTTATTGCATATGAACTTCCCTCTCATTTAACTTATCGTTTCTGTTAAACATACGTACCCAGTGGAAAACTTGTTTTTTATTTCCTAATTTTGACTCTGATTACTCTCAGGATACAAATTTTAATTTTATTAATCCTGTTTTTCTTGTACTTCCAAGATTGGCAGGAGGCTAGTGCATTATTTCTAATCTTCGAAGTTACCAAGGGATTACATTATTGAAAGCTATCTTCTATATTGTTTGTCTTAGATCGGCCTATGTTTCTGTCAATTATTTTGTATACTTGCAGGGTATAGTTTTTTCTAGAAGTAGCTACAGGTGCAGATTGTAACAGCACTTAGTGCCTTGGTATAATAAAAGATCATTATTAGAATACCTGATTTTTGTTCTCTGTTGGAGGACTCCTAAAAGATTTTTTGATTGTTTGTTTGATTCATGCTACTCTTCAGAGCTTATATGGTTTTCTTCTGGTTGCAGTTCTTTTTCAATTATAAATTCATGGTGTACCTTGATTTCAGTTTACTATCACAATCACAGATTTTATTCTGATATTGAAGATGGTCTACTTCATCTTTGAGTTACAGCAGACAGGGAGCTTATCTTTTTATTTCTACTACATCCTAGAGTCTTGGTAGACATGGAGCTTGTCATAAGTTTTTCTTAATATTTAAGGGCATCAATCTTCTTGATCTGCAGGTAAAGGAAAGCAAGCAGCTTGTTAAGTGTTTTCTGAATTACTTAAGGCATGATAAATCTGAAGTTGGTGTGCTCTTTGATATGCTGTCAATTTTCTTATTCCGAACTCGCATTGATTATATCTTTTTG
>JBAMIE010008770.1:0-20020 GCA_037177295.1 Kaempferia parviflora
GACAAATAGTTTAAGTTAAGATTATTGTTGTATTTGATATGTGTATTTAAGTCATGTAGGACTAACAGATATACACATGAAGACTTGGCATGATTAAGATCAATTAATGAATCGATGGCTTGTGGTCCATGGAGATAAGACAAGGATGGCGTGACACATCTGAGAGATTATAGGATGAGAAGCATCGGAGTATGATTGAGCCAAGAAAGCAAACATCGTAGGTGAAGGCGTGAAGGATGGCATGAGGAGGAGTTGTGGGCTTGGGTGCATCCAAGGGACAAGTAGCATGATGAGAGATGGCTTCAAGGCGAAGGTAAACTCTTGGTGAGTTGAGTGTCAAGTGAAACTGTACCTAGGTGAGGGTAGAATCTAAATATAGGTGGGCTCGACCTTGAATTGGTCAGAGTCATGAAATTCGTTGAGTGTTACTTGACACCAATTAACTCATGGTTGAGTGGAGGACTAAATGTCTTCGAACAACTAAGTTTTCTGTTTGTGGTTATTTGGTTCAATCGATTGATTCTAGTCCATACTGATTAAACCTCAAACTCTAAATTAGGAGATTTAGGATTTTCTGACCAATTCATGGTATACCAGTCAACTAATATGGAATATTAGTTGATTTCTATCTAGTCAATTGGAGCAATGGAAGTCCTAGCAGGTGAAGGTGAAGTTTGACCTGAGGCTAGGCAAGTGGAAGTCTTAGCAGGTGAAAGTTGACCTAAGGTTAGGAAAGTGGAAGTCCTAATAGGTGAAGGTTGATTGAGGTTAGGCAAGTGGAAGTCCAGATAGGTAAAGGTTAACTTAAGGCTTGACATGTGGAAGTATTGGTGACTAATACTAAATAATGGAGGAAGTCTTGGAGAAATGGAGAAATAGTCTCTTGGTGTTGAAAGTGGTCAAGTTGTACTAGGGAAACGAAGAAGTCCTAGTGCTAATCTCTTGACATGTGAGATGTGAGAGAGTGACCTATATTTTGGGCGTGGTAGGGCTCTCTATCTTAGGCAGGACTTGACCAAGAAATAGGTTCATTTATCACCTAGAGTCAACTGATAACAGAACATTCAAATATTGAAATAGACATCAGAAGATTTCATCAAGGATAGAGTTGGATAAATTCAATTGACTAATAATTGATAAATTCTACTCGACTGATGAAATAATCAACAAAGGAAATGACTATAACCTAAAGGAACCAGATTAGTCTAATAGTATAGAATAAGTTTGATAGTAGAGAATAGTCGAATGGGACACAATTAAGATCTAAAGGAACTGGTCAAATTAATCGGCATCAGTTGAGTGATGGTAGAGAACAATCACTAATGAGTCAATAAACGAACAGGTCAAGTCCCAAGTGAGGTGGTTGTGATCCAGATGAATTGGTCGCGGGCCAATCCGGATTATAGTTGACTCGATTGATGGGCATATAAACCAGTCCACTAATAGGAAAATTTTCAGAAAAGAACAAGCGGCTATAGAAGGAGGAAGGCTAAGAGATGGCAATATGTTGTTCTTAGACCACTCTTGAGGGACTGTTGCTACATTCCTAAGCCATCTTTGAACAATCCGGAAGTAAGAGAAAGCAAGCAAAAGAGAAAGTTTCATTACTAATCTGTTTTCCTGTATTGCATTTATTTTTGTTTGTATATGTATTCTCCTTTTGTATTAGTTGTGAGAAATACAAATTATAACAGGTTACTCTACCTTTTGAAATCAAAGTAGAAAAATAAAAGGGATTCTAGGAGTGATCCATCAACGAATCATAGGTTGTGGAGTAGTAATCAGGAGCTGCGAACCACATAAAATTGGTTTGTCATATTGCGTTTTTGTGTTTTATTTTTTGTTGTGTTTCTATATTTCCATTGCACACTAACAAATTGTAGACACAAGCACTAAAGAAAAGATCCGGTCTATTCACCCCTCCTCCAAGCCCGTCTCACCATCTACACCAACAGCAAGACCCTTCATTGTGGTGCTGCACAACCTATGCAAGACATCTTACATTGCTTGTTCCTCTTGTCTCCAATAGAGATTTTGTCACTAACCTCCTACTAGTCACAAGGTTAGCAAGAAACAATTTTGCTTGTCACCACCTGCTTCTTCTCAACCCCATGTCTTCGAGATCTAACTACTAATTGCAACAGTTCCTACTCTTAGCAATGACGAGCCGCTGCTTCTTTCCTTCTCATTAGTCTATTTTTCATATCTTGCTTGGTATTCCACTTCTAATTCTCCTTTAGATCCTAGCTTGCTCACTCCTTGCTGCACTCCTTGCTGTTTCCATGAGTGCAACTCTTTATTGCATCCCTCTTTGTTGGTTTTATTGTTGTTTTCCCCTTCTGATGGATATTCTATTGTTATATATTAGCATCAAGCATTTTCCGTAGCTATATTAGATCTAGTTGACTATACAGCCGTTCTGCAGCAAATCAAGTGCCACCTTGTCTTCCTGTAGTAAGATTCAATAGATCTATCTGTCTAACATGTCTAACATATCTAACATATTGCCTTGATCATTACGTAGTCTTATGTATTCCGTATTTCCTTTCAGCAATTCTCACATCTACCCTCAAATTGTCCAATAACAATTTCTTCATGTTGCTTATTTCTTCACTGGAGTTCTCTTTTTCTCTAGCATCTCTTTCCTCTATCAACTTTCCTTTGGTATACCCAGGTGTCATATTCGAATGATGTTGTATATGCCACTTAGGCCCTTTGGTTCTCATCCATCGTTTCCTTTCTCCCCTTCGATCTATTTGTTATGTGCAATTGTGTCTGATGCTACTGGGAGTACAAAAAGCTCGTGCCCTTCTTTATCTCTAAAGATAGGGTTCCCTTGCTCTGAATAATCCCACTTTTGCTGGATTATTACCAATGTAATCATAAAAAACTATTTTTTTGGGAATTTTAGACCAAGCTTCCGATAAACTTAGATTTTCGTCTGGTCCGACACTAACTCTTCGGTATATTTCTGGATGAAAGTATCCTTCATCCCATTGATAACGAGTGGGACCAAATAATTCGAGTGGAGTTGTTGCTGAACCATACCACATAGTTCCAGCAACAACGAAAGTTGCAAAAAACCAGCAGAGATACTACTCGAAAGTGCATTTTCAATATTGCCCATACGCAATCCTTTGTATAGACGTTGAGGCGGATGGATACTAAGATGGAATAAGCCCGCTAATATGCCCAATGTACCCGCTGCAATATGATGAGAGAGATTCCTCCGGGAACAAAAGGATCAAAATCTTCCGTGCCCCATGCAGGACTTACAGGTTGTACTTTTCCAGTTAGTCCATAAGAATGGGACACCCATATTCCATGGCCATACAAACCTGTTACATGAAATGCGCCAAAACCAAAGTAAGCTAAGCCTGAGAGAAATAAATGAATTCCAAAGATCTTAGGCAAATCCAAAGAAGGTTTGCCCGATGTTCATCGTAGAATATTTCTAGGTCCCAATACACCCAATGCCAGATAGCTGCCAAGAAGCACAAACTAGAAAACATAATATGTGCCCTTGCCACACCTTCATAACTCCAAATACCTGGATTCATTATATTTCCCCCTGAAATACTCCGTAGTTGCACTTAAGTTTTTCCTCATCTTCTTTGTCATCCTTATGATACTTGTTAAGTGGTTTTCCTTCTCTACGTTCTTCTGTGTGCCACATGATATTATGTGTCACTCTAGGTGAAGCTCACTCTTAGAAGTCCACTCTCCCACTCTTAGAAGTCCACTCTGAGAAATACATGGGATCTCTCTTTTCCTCCTCTCTCCATTTACTAGCTACTTTAAGTTGAAGGATTACTCTGCTTTTCCTGTGTGAACCTTTTGGTATCATAAAATATGCAAACATAGATAGTATCTATCCTCCAACATGAAGAAAAGTGTTAGTGGTATTAGGTTAATATAGTTATTAGTGTAGTGAATTTGGTCTTACATTAGCTGTTTTATATTTATAGTTATACCATTTAATAGCTCTATATATCATAATATCAAGGCAATTTCCTTAACTTCTATAGTAAGGAAGAGTCAAACTTAATTAATTTGGCCATATGAAAGATTGTGTCTAGTTAGTTGAATTTTGCAATTAGTCAAGCTTTGAATGTGTTAGTTGAGGGAGGGATCAGGGAATATTTAATTGTAAACACCCACTTGCAAACGATTATAGACTTGCCATAACTTGGACAAAAGAGTGACTAGTTTTCTATATATCATTCGAACACAATGCTTCAATCTGATCTATCATTTTGAAATTGGAATTCTTCTCTTTAAGAAATGATTCCAAACAAGCTTATAATAACATAATATTATTATCATATACGAGGTTGTACAACATATTGACTAATTAAGGATATGTATGAAGATGTAACGACCAGACTTTAGACGGAGTAACTGAAGAATTTCCAATAAAGATAGGGTTACATCAAGGATCAACTCTAATTCCCTACTTTTGTACACTAATTATGGACTAACTTACTGCGCATATTCAAGACACAATACTGCGGTGCATGTTGTTTGTAAATATATTATTTTAGTAGATGAAATACGTGAATAAGTAAATACTAAACTAGAATCTTGACGGCAAACACGGGAAGGGAAAGGTTTTTGGCTTAGTACAATAAAGACAATATATGGAATTTAAGTTTGGCAATATTAGACGTAATGAAACAATTGTTAAGATAGGAGATGACGAGTTGCCTTGAATTGAGAGGTTTAAATATTTACGATCATTTTTACAAAACGATAGAGGGATTGAGAGAGATGTTTTACATAAAATACAAGCAAGATGGTTGAAATGGAGGAGTGCGTCTGGTGTTTTATGTGATCATAAAGTACCTCTAAAACTTAAAGAAAAGTTCTATAAAATCGCAGTTAGACTTTCTATGTTATATGGAACTGAATGTTGGGCTATGACTCGAGAACATGAGCAGAAAATGAGAGTTGTAGAGATGAGGATGTTAAGGTAGATGTGTGGACATACGAGGATGGACAGAATAAGAAATGAGAGCATTAGAGAGAAAGTCGGAGTTGCATCTATGGAAGGAAAACTCCGAGAGACACGTTTAAGATGGTACGGGTATATACTTAGATGACCAATAAATGTTCAAGTTAGGTGATGTGAAACTATGACAAACACACATATCAAACGAGGAAGAGGTTGACCAAAAAAGACTTGGTTAACAACAATAAAATAAGATAAAATTTGTTTAAGTATAGATGATAATATAGTAGGAGTAGAGCTAAATGGCAGAAAAAGATCCATATACCCGATCCCACGTAGTGGGATAAGGCTTGGTGGTGGTGGTTGTTGTTGTTGATGTTGTTGTTGTTCTTTTTAATTTTCCTTACCCTAATGATTTTGAGAGAGCTGAGATCTATTTCTCTATCTTTGTTTCTTTAATTGTGATGTGAAGTGTGACCATCTAAAAAGAGATTAAATGTTTCAAATTTGTTCTTGTGTGCAGCAACCGAAAAAAGATATTTAAATGCTAGCAACCGTGAACTTGCTGCTTCTCATGAGTCTGCTTTCTCGATGGAAAATAATCAAGATTCAACGTCTCAGGACAAATCATCTCATCAATTGCTTCAATTTACTTTCCAGGAGCTGAAATCTGCTACTGGTAATTTTCGACCTGATAGTATCCTTGGGGAGGGTGGATTTGGATATGTTTTCAAAGGATGGATAGAGGAGAATGGCACAACTCCTGCAAAACCAGGCACAGGTCTTACTGTTGCTGTCAAGAGTCTGAAGCCTGATGCACTCCAGGGTCACAGGGAGTGGGTTGTGAGTACTTTCTTTCCCAAAGATCTACAATAAACTAGAAAAACTCTCACTGACTGAAATACATGGATGCATTGCAGGCTGAGATTAAATTCCTCGGACAATTACATCATCCTAACCTTGTGAAGCTGATAGGATATTGCATTGAAGATGATCAAAGATTACTTGTCTATGAATTCATGTCACGAGGAAGTCTTGAAAATCATCTTTTCCGGAGTGAGTAGAACTGTAGAAGTTTATCAGCTTAACTTGCTGAGTTCCTTATAATATTATGTCCATTATAGTCATTTTGTTAGCCTTTTTTCTCTTATTTTTTTCTTAGTTGTGCACCTAAGTATTGAAGAAGACATGCGCCTAAAAGTTCTGCACCTTGTACAGTGATTCAGGTTATCGTATTGGTGAATAGGTGACATGGACTTGAGAATAATGTCTCATGAATCCATAACAAATTGGAGATAGAAAATTAGAGAAGTCTAAATCGATTAGATGGATGATAAAAGGTAGACCTAATGTTTAATAAAGTCCGAACCTAAGGTATATGAGATAGCAAAACCACAAGCTCACAGCCTATGAGATTTAGGTTGACAAGTCGATGAATGCCACAAGGATTGACTTGATAAACTTTAGTTCAATGAAGAACCAACAAGAGCCTCACCATGCTTTTGAATTGAATATATAGGGTGATATAAACACTAAAAGGTCTAAAGTAAGCCCATGTAGAAGTCCTAGGCAGACCACTTAACTAGTTTGGGGTTAAGTCATCGTTAAAACCCAAATAAAGGCAACATTAGGCCTACACATTAGAATTGCCCCTACCACATATATAAACGAGGCATATGTGACTAATTAAGTCCATCTAAGACTTGAATTAGATTGATTAAGTTGCATGACTTTCTCCTGTTCAAATCTGCTTTAACTTCCGCCTTGGCTTTTGGCATCTTCAATCAACTCTTTGAGCACTTCCTTCATCTTTTTAGTCCTAGACCTGGTAATTGGGCCTCTATCGATGTATAATGCTTCATCAAGAAGTTTTAAAATGTGTTACTCTTCCTTTTCATGCCCTTAGCTTTATTCTCATCTTTAGCTTGCTTAGCTTCAACTCGGTCTCAATCTGAGTCTTCATTTCCCCTTCTCCTCAAAAGGATTTGTCCTCGAATCTTCATCACCTACATCAAAGGAAGAAAGATTAGAAACATTGAATGTAGCACCCGTGATACTCACTTGGCAAGTCATGCTTGTAGGCATTATCATTGATCTGAGCAATGATTTGAAATAGTCCATTTCCTCGGAGATGCAACTTAGTATGTCAATTAGTCTGCACCTATCATTCCTAATATAAACCCAAACCCAATCCCTAAGTTCAAAGATCATTATGGCAAACTCTTTAAGTGATGCTGGCAAGTATCTAAGGTCCTCATCCAAGCACAGATCTCCGTGTCATAAATTGGATTCAAAGTTGCTCTACATAGCTTCTCACTAAAATAAGCAGACTTCTTGCATTAGCACGCCTTTATACCTATTCTTGAACCATCACACTCAATTTTAAAAGTTGTAGCTAAATCAGGTAATGCAACTAATGGTGTGCAACACTCTTTTTGAATAAAGAAATGATTTTGTTCCTATCACATAATATGTGGACCTTGCTTCTCCACCTAGAATTTAATTAGTTTTATACCAATGGATTTTTCATTGTTATATATGTTCATATGGACAATGCATAGCAGTAAACTTATATGGCAATTGTGAAGTAAATTTAATTTGAAAAAAAGGTTTAGCTTAACTTATATGGTGAATTTTTCTAGACATTTTCTCTAATGGCTCAACTATGGAGCAAATGTTTACTAGGATTGATTGATGGAGAGAAGGGAATTCAGAATGGTATCCCTCGACTTCTCCTTTACACTGAAATTGATCTGTCAAAACAAATAAAATGGAGGGAGAGGAATATAGAAGTGGTAAAAGACCATTATGTCCTTTCTTCACCATTGACTGTTCTACAGGACCACCATCGGACTAATGCAGACCATCACCGGACTGCTGCTGGCTGTCAACCATTGCCACTACCTTTTCAACTTATGATGTAAGAGAGGTTAGAGTAGAGGGGTATAAATAGAATTTATTCTCTCACTGTTCCTCATCCAATTAAATAACTTCTGATCCATTCTATCATTCTCATCCTTGTAAACAACTTTTGATCCCTTTTCTGCTCTGTCTTTTCCCCCCTCTATCTCCTCCCTTCCCTCTTCTTTCTCATTCTCTCTAAGTAACATAGCACTAATTCCGATTATATATTATTTTCCTTGGTTATCAATCATGGTTGACAAATATTCAGTTGTATATTTAAAATGTGTTGTTATGATGCTGAAAACATAACATTGATCTATAACTTGCAATATTAGTTGGTGGAACTAAGCTATATAGGCTCAAGAAGGTGATCTGTCATGGGTCATGGTTGAAAAATACCAAAGTTCACACTATCTTCATTTGACATATATCCATCACACAATCTTTCAATAATTATATTGATGACATGGTATAAGATATTGACCATGCCGGTTGACATGGGAGGAATTTACCATTTTCCCCGCCAACCAGCACAACATCAGGCTAGGTCACAAAAGTTGTCGCGACTTGCGACGGGCTGCTACCAATGCTACTGAGGCCTTTTTATTTATTTTCCTTTTTTCCTTTGTTCAGTGTTTTTTTTCTTTGCTTTTCCTTGATAATTTTCCCTCCAATTGTCTATGAGAGAATTTTTTTTTCCTCCATCCGTATATGGGAGAAAAAGTATAATTTTCTTCCTCGATCCATCTGAAAAAACAAGCCTCTAAGATATAAATTATTAGAAAAGATATTTTTTTTTAATATAATATAATATAATATCTAACTTTATAAAATGAGTAATTATATGCTGTGGACCATTTCCTGCGGACTAATCATGCAGACCATGCATGGAAGGCGCCTTCCCCTGACTAGTCCGCAATGCGGATGGTCCGCAATGCGGATGGTCCGCAATGCGGATGGTCCGCAATGCGGATGGTCCGCAGCAGATCATCTTCGAATATACTATTACTAATGAATTAAGTTATTTTATAAATAAATTTAGTTTAATTTTAAATTGATGATAATAAATCCATTATTCATCCATTTAAACTTCTGTGATTGCGCCATGTTTACTTGGTGAGCTTCAATTAACCCTAAATCGATTTTTACTCAATAAACATCAAGCATTTTACAAGATGATATCAAATCTAACTCAACAATAAGCATCTATAGGTTATAGCAATCAAATATTAATAAAAATATTTTTAATTATTATATTTTATATTTAAAAAATATTGAAAATTTATGAGTATGGCATGATACTGTATTGGCACAACATGATATATTACTGAAATTGTATCGTTTGATCATAAATTGAAACTCCGGCATGACTTGGAATTTTAAACCTTAGTTGATGATGTTCTTCTACTTAATAATTATGGTGTAAATGATGATCAAATGTTTCTAGAATCCAAATTTGTTATTAAAATGCACATGCCATATATCAAAAGTCTCTAAGATTATATTTACTTTATTATTACTATCAGGGGCTCTTCCTTTGCCTTGGTCTAGTAGGATGAAAATTGCACTTGGGGCTGCTAAAGGACTAGCTTTCCTCCATGGGGGTTCTGATCCAGTTATTTATAGGGATTTTAAGACATCTAATATTCTTCTAGATGCGGTAAGTAATTGATGTTTAATCTTGATTTCAATTGTCATAAGTTCCTTGATGTGATTATTTGGATCCTTCCATTCCAGGAGTACAATGCAAAGCTATCAGATTTTGGGTTGGCAAAAGCTGGGCCTCAAGGTGATAAGACTCATGTTTCCACCCGTGTTGTAGGTACTTATGGTTATGCTGCTCCAGAATATGTGATGACAGGTATGCTACAAAATCTAATAGCCTACATGACTTAGTAATTATGCTGTTTTATTTTTGATGATTTTTTAATAGATTGATGGTTACACTTGTTATTTTCCGTAGAGACAATCCTGAGATAAACTTGATAAGCCTATGGTAATGTTGACCTATATATACAAAATGTTGAAATGATGTTCAAATAAGTATCTACTTGAGGGGGTTCTTCAATAAGAGAAAATAAGGACTCACAAAATGATACCCTATTTTGTCCCATGTGGAAGGTTTATAAGTGAAATGTCTCATTGGGTGTCTGCTCTCCCTACGCAAAGGATCTCTACGCTAGAGCAAAATGCCCCCTGGGATTTACCTGCATGATACCCTAGAAGCTTAGAACTAGATTTCTTACTAATTACAGGGTGCATATGAAGGTGGTTCAAACTGAGCCACATGATCAATTTGCAAGGAATGACCTAGTATCCATTCAAAATATAGCAATTATCATTAATGTGTCCATGTTTTACACAACACATGCACTTTGTTCTATGCTGTTTGCCTACTTAGCCTCCACATCCTTACTGATAGCCTCCACCACCTACATGAAACCCTCTTATGTATAGCTGAACCACAACAGCGTATTTGCAACACTTTTTTTCCTTGGATAAGTAAAAGTATTTGCAACACTTGTTTAGTGTTTTGGCTGTCCCTTGATCTGTAAATCAGATTTTGACAACAACCCAAGAGAAAATAGTTTTCTCAAGTTAGTTTATTTGTTGTTATATTATAGAGTTTGAGAAATTTAGGAGGGCCATGGACATCTTGGAGTGGAAGGTAACTCGCATTGCAATTGAAACCAATGATGAGAGCCCAGCAGATGCAGTGGAATTGCGCAAGGAGCCAAGGACTAAAGAGAAATTACAAGAAAGCTTATGTTCGACAATAAGAGAACTTAGTGGATGCTGAACAGAATGGAGCTTGGTGGATACACAACAAATTTACTGGAATGGAGAAATATGCAACAGAGATTAGAAACAGAAATCATGAGAAAAAGGAGAAATCTACTCCTACTGATGAAAGAATTTGGTAGAAGAAATCGTCAGTTGCAAGACTCATTGAGGATCGTAGAACTCCAGGGAAGAAATCAACTTTATTTGCTGGGGCACTGTGACTGCCAGATACTATTATTTGCCACCAGATGGTAGGACATGGATAAAGCAAAGGAAGACCTGACTACATATGGATGCACACGATTATGACAGGAAAGGAAAACATAGAAATGTACCTTATGTAACACCGTGATAATGGCCACAATGTTCGCATAGTCATAGTGCAAGAGAAGCATTGAAATATGAGAAGATTTTAGTATTGAGGTCCCATGATGAAGCAATGAGTAGAGCTGAATGTCGCACCAAGAGCATCTAGTGGCTCTGATACCATGCAGTGGAGAAAATCATTATAGCTTATTAACCTCATCTTTCCTCTCTTTGTGTTTGCACTACTTTATTACTATTTTACTGTTCAGTTTCGCCTATGTATTTATTTATTTTAAGTGGGTCCCCAACAATATGCATAAATGGCCAAGCTACTAATAAATTGTACTTAGTGCTGTGGTCCTGTTGTTAAGCTTGGCAACTTAATGATTTAGTTTTCCTCCTCTTGACAGGTTGTGATAATTAGTGTCAAAGTATAACCTAATCCTAAATAGAGTGAGGTATTTGAAAGGGGTATTTGTTGGCTAAGCCACCATATCTTTCCGATTAAGATGATGCTGATCTTTGGGGTCAAGTTTTGGTTTTGACTAGGATATCAAGCCTTTAAGTAGGGGAGTTTGAGATACCTTATTTTAGTTCGATATGAAGAGTCATTAATAAAGAAGGTTAATAAGCTGATATAGGTGAACTAGAGCTGAAGTATTTAGGATTGTGGGATACGTGGTTGGGGATGGCAATAAGTGTTCTCATCCCATTGGGTTATGATATACAAAGATGTAGTGCCTTCAGATACGAGCATAACATTACATTGTGCTCTTTTACCTTTCACAGTTTTAAACTTACATAAACTTACATTACATTGTGCCTTCAACTGTAGAACTCGTAAACTTTAATTTTTGGAATCTAAGATAAATCAGTAACTCTAGGTATTTGTTAAATCATGTTGATGTCTGAAATTGTGCATAAGCTGATTATTCATCAAATCAATTGTTTAGTCAACTAAACACTGATTAATGTGGGTTTCATGTAATTTAAACACAGGACACTTGACATCAAAGAGTGATGTGTATAGTTTTGGAGTTGTATTGCTTGAAATTTTAACTGGTCGAAGATCTGTGGACAAGAAACGGCCTAGTGGGGAGCAAAATCTAGTGGCATGGGCAAGATCATATTTAGGTGGTAGGCGAAGGCTTTATCAGATCATAGATCCTCGTTTGGAGTTCAACTACTCAATTAAAGGAGTGCAGAAAGTTGCCAAGATAGCTTACTATTGCCTCAGCAAGGATTCCAAAGTTCGCCCTTCAATGGAAGAAGTTGTAAAGGATCTCATCCCACTCCAAGACCTCAAAGACATGGCCTCATTATATTTTCGCTCTCAACCATCACGAGGTAACTAAAATTGCAAATTTGATCCCTCCCTGCCCACCCGTAAAGATGAGACCACTGACAATTTTTTTGTGCACAGGTAAGAATTCTCATTGACAATTATTTTGCTATAGTACTGGGAGGCCAAATATGTTCTGGTTGCATTTCAACCAAATAATGTTGTGGGTCGTAAGCACCATGCCTACCTGGAAACTTTCGACACTGTCAAGGTGGTCTATAAATGTTTGAGCCCTTGTATCATTCATTGTAATCATTGCAATGACTCATGCGACCCGTATAGATAGAATTTCACATGTATGTAAACCATAATAACTCTAGATTAGATACGAGTAATCACTCATCATTCCTGTTCCTGTTTGTCATTTCGTAGATATCTTGAGTTTGAATTTATATTTCATGTATGCGGATGTATATCTTCTTAGAAACTTTGTTGTCGAGTTAATCCATGGTTTGATGATTACAGAATTTGGTTTGGCTTGTTGACATATAAACTCATCTATGTTCAGTATCTTGCTAGTCTTCACCACCACCACTGAGATACTCTGGATGTCTCTTTGCGTCGAGGCGCGACATGTATTCTACGAAATTAGTGTTTTGATTCATAGATATTTGGAGTTATTATTATGGAATTATGCATTTTTTTAAAACACTTTGGATGTTGCTCGCCCTAACTTGTGTGATATGGACCCTTTGTCTCAGCTAAAAGCGGTTTAAGATGCACTTTTTCTTTCATATCTTCCTTTCCGCTAATTGAATGTATGCAAAACTATTGATCAGCTGAACATTCAGATACTGTATTATCGTCGTATGAGCGGATTACTTCGATGCAGGTTTTTGTTGTCAATTCAGAGCCGGACCCGCCCAGGGTCTAAAAAAATACCAAGACCCAATATTTAGGGTGTCTTGTTATCCTGCAAACCGTTTGTTACGGAACAGTCCGGGGCCTCCGGGCATATGGCGCCTCAATTCTTTTATTATTATTATTTATTATTATTATTTTTTAAAAATTAACATTTTTATAAATTTTAAATCTTAAACATATATATTATACCTGTGAGTATCTAATTTTTTTTTTAATTTTATTTTATTTTAGCTCAAACACTGTAATCTAATCTATAGTTAGTTTCAATTTCTTTCCATTAATTCGATCAACGTAGAGGAACAACAGCGCAGTTCGCGAGTTCAAATTTTTATGTAACAAAAAAAAATCTGAGAAAGTATAAATTTTTAAAATTAGAAGAAAAAAATACTATACAATGTCTTGAGAAAATTTAACTTAAAATGATATGTAAATAATGATATTTAATATATTTTAAATCATGCACAGTTACCTTTGCAAAATTTTCAAATCGCCCCAGAGTTTATAAATGGCTTTAATCCAAATTGTAGAACCTTCTAATCTATAATAAAATCAAACGCTAATTGACGAAAACGTCTTCTTCCACTACGTGGAGAGATAAAAGATAAGGAGATCAGAGATATAAATATCAAACTCTATCTCTAATGATTTTGTCTGTACATACCTGAACAACTGTGGAAGAATTCTTCTCCATTAACGTTTGTGTTGGAATGAGCAAGATGTTTTCCCATAGAAGGATGAAACCTCTTAAATTGATGAGAAGATCTATTCTGTATGATAAAGGATTTTTTTTCATAGGTGCAAGTAAGGATGCATGCTCTGCACAAATCATAGTCAAAGAAAACTCAAGGGACAGAGTATTTAAATAACTCCAGTCTTGACATGTCCTTCGATTTTCCTTATAAAAAACAAGGGAGAATAGCCAGCAACAATGAATAAAGCTTTAAAGCATGCACACTAGGAATCATTTTAAAAAATCATTCGAGCAGAGCACAAACTATAGGCCAAGTCAGACAAAAAAGGACATTTTGATGGTGTCGTGAGAATCGGAAGGACGGGAAGGGAAGAAGAGAAGTAGGTTTTTAAAAAAATGAAGAGGAAGAGCGCTAATAGATTATTAGTATCCGCTTCGCCGCACTCTCTGTGAGAGCTCCGGCCGGCGAGGGAGGGAAGATACGAAGATTGGGCAGACATCAAGAGCCCCTCGATCGTTATCAGAATTGTTAAACGTCAGCGCCGCTCCAGGATATTGAAAATATTTATTTATTTTTTATTTTAGTTATTACATTGGCGGATGTAACTAAAAAAAATATACAACTGCTGGTTCAGTTTTTTTTAATTAGGGGATGGTCTATAATATAATTGTGGTTAGATTATAGTCATGATTCAATCGTAATTGGCTGTGATTTCTCCTTGGATTCACCTTTCCATCAATACCGTAGTTTGGATCGGGTAGACTATCGAAGGTGGTCAAGTGGCTAGGTTGCCAAATACCAAGCAGGGGACCTCCAGGTGGCCTCCAATTGTTTTTTCCAATCCAAACTATAATGGAAAGGTTAACTCAGGAAGAGATCATAACCAATTACAGTCGAATCGTGACCGTTATCCAACTATAATTACATTATGAACCATCTCCTAGTTAAAAAAATGGATCAGAAGATCTTAGCTCTTGTCATAGACAATAGTAACATATAGATCCACCCCTATCTGATCCCGATACACTGTTATGCACCCCACTATTTGTGTATGCTACATTGACAGATATTTATGATTGGTACTCGAAAAGCCACCTACATCATGGTCGTGGTTAAGTTGGTACTCGGAAGGCATACCACCAGATATTTATGATTCTATTTTTCACAATTGTAAATATTATTTTGACTTTTGTTCGATAATAAATCTCTTAATTTATCCTTTTTTTTTTAAATATATAAAATTGGATGAGCCACCGAGGTGACGAACTTCTCTTTGGCCATCGGATATTGAAAATATTTTTATAACTACAACATAATTGATAAGATATAAAAAATAATAATAAATTCAATTAACCTTATTAATTATTTTTGGGTGGTCGGTCCGACCACGTTTCCCACCGACCAAGTTAACCAAGCGCTAATAATCTGTCAGCGCCGAAGCATCTTCGTCCTCCGCCCTGTACTCGTCTTCCTCCAGATCCGAAGCCATGTGGTCCGATTTCCACACTATTCCCATCATAGGTACGCGGCACACTCCTCGATATTAATTAACTTGTTTTTTTATGTGAATATATCTTCGCTCTTCTTCGATTTCAGATATTACGTGACTTTGATTTCTTTCATTTGGAATTGAGGATATTTATCGTGTAGGATATGTGATGGCAAACGGCAATCGTTTCAAAATTTTCTTATTAACCCTTGGGAAGGGAGTTGAGGGATCTTCTCTAACAATTTTTACCAAGCATATTACTCACCAAATATTACTCACTAATGAATCCATACAGCCACAAAGGAAAGAATCAATAAAATGAAGGAAAGAAATCAACTTGATTTTGTTTGCAGTGCACAGACAAGAATCTACTGAATCAAACAGTGTACGATCTGAAGTGCAGTGCAGTTGGTCTCGGGAGAGAAATGTCTCATTTGTAAGAAATTCTAACCGTGCGGTTGGAATGATCTTATGGAACGAAACATTCTCCTTTTGTCTTTGTTAAATAAACGTCTCTTTACAAATAATACCTTTTCTTTTCCTTCTCTTTTTTGAAACCATCTTGGGAAAAAGGTTGATGTGGGCTATTATCAAATCAACACTTTAAACAGAAGAAAATCTTGATTTTGTTAGGTTCAACTGGCACAAATTATGCCCTTTTGTACTTCTAGTTGTAATCCACTATCCTGCCACCGTACTAAGTTAATTGCTATTTCATCAATTCCTTGCATAAAAATTGCCACAAACTTTTGATTCTATGAACATTTCTAGCCATGCCTTAATCGATTAAAATCCTTGAGCAATGACTCCATAAATATATACACATGTCGCTCATACCTAGCCAAGAATATTTCTCAATCTAAGTTACTCTTGTTGGACCAATGACTAATATTGTTCTAGGCTATTATGTTATTGCAGGTGCTAGGCAATAGAAGTGCAAAGATCTTATTTCTCCAAGGCACTCATTAAGCACTAACTTTAACTCTAGTTCAAACACTAAATTCTAAAGAATTATTTGAAAAATAGTTTCATGATATAAATAAAAGGAATAATCACAATAATGCTGTAATGGACCCTACATGATATGGAAACAAGTTATTGTTATTTATTTGTGTTAATGTTCAGGAAGTTAGTGTTTTGGAAGCTCAATACATTTGTCAATTGGTTTTATCTGATATCTATGACTGTTATGTTTCTTTGACTTTGCAACTTTCGAGCTTATGCATAGACTACAACATCGGAAGATGAAAACCTATAAAAAGAGTGTGCATGCAATTTCATTGTTGTACAAATATAGGTGCTGAATAATATGATTTTAAAAAGCATATGCAGGCTTCCATTGGTTGCATTAATACTAGTGCACAAACATTATTTGGGAAGCATAAGATGATGCATATGGTATTATCTAAACTAACCTAAAATTTATTGTATCACTGCAAATTAGTTAAATAGGTATGAAGATATTAATAATATAGAAGTCTAAAAATATTTCTCTTACCATGTAATAATTAACAGATGCAAAAAAAGAAATATACAGTAGCTGTCACTTATGGACAAAGTATCCAGTAGCTATGATATTGCTATTTAATAATTAAAAACTAGTTGTGTTGACATAATTTATTTGCTGTGTAGTGTCAATCATGACTTGAGTGAAACCGGACTAGGCATGACTCGTTGAAATGTCTCATTCAACATTTTGACATTTACCATTATGAGGAAATAATGCATTGTGTACATATTTGGTTGGATAGTGTTTTTGTGCTTTTTATCCATTGCTTTCTTTTAGCTTATTGTCTTCTTTCTCTTTCTTTGTATAACGGTTTCTTTCCCTTCGTTCTTTTTTTCCCTCATTATTTACACATCAATTTAGATATTAGTGGTTACTTGGAAAAGATTGATGATCCAACAATGATCGATGACAAAGAACTACAAGATGTTGTAAGGCAATTGGATAAGGCATGTAAAGAGGCAGGGTTCTTCTATGTGGTAACTTTTCACCTTCTTTCACTTTCTTTCTATTGATGACGAGAGAAATGAACACTAACTTTGTCCCCCTGTTCTGTGTACTATTTCTGAGTCATGTTGGTTATATTTGTACAATCAATAACTTGGCTGTAGAAAGAGTTCATATTGGGTTATATCTCTAACCAAATCTATTATCTAATATATGCTTTCTTTCTATTTTTCTCTTCCTACTACTTGTAGCACTTTATGGTACATTTCTTATTATTCATCTCCACGGTGTTTGATTGAGATCAGTATTGAATATTTTATTTATTCATATTAATGTTTGTTTACAACCAAGCATTGTTTGTTTCATGTAAAGTGGTTTCTAGAAGATGTATTTGGAGGATAAAATTTTCAGGGAAAATATCCTTTTCTAAAAAAAATTGTTTTGTTTGTAGAAATGAATTGAATATTACTTGTTGGTGTTTGAGTATTCATACTAAAGTAAAATGAACATGAACACTTGGATAGAGTATGATCAGATTTGACTCCAGTCCCTTCTATTATAATTTTGGTGTTACTAAATTTTTGAACATTTTTATAATCATAATGTTGTTATAAATTTTGTTGGTTATATAATCAAGAATAAAAGCATGGTTAAGACATTTGTTTTTCCAATGCATTCAAAAGTACAAAAGTCATTTTTTTGAAAACTGTCTGATTAACAAACAAAGCATAATTTTTTTTAATATTTTATTACTTAATGAATTCTAGTTTGCTCATTCTGTACATTTTTCATCCATTTTTTTAATTTCTCTGAAATCCTGATTTTCTGAGTGGTTTATGATTATCACAATTTGATTATTTTTTAGTTATTTTCTAGAATTAGATATCTCAATGATTTGTGCCTTACAAATTTTCAAATTTAGGCCTGTCTTCTTTTTCTGTTTCACTTTTCTATCCTTAAACAAACCTTGTGCCCATATTGGGTTTCAAAGAATTTGATTTATGAATGGGATTTTAGCCAATCAACTCTTCTTTTTTTTTTCTTTTTTTTTTTTTTGCAGAAAAATCATGGTATTCCAACTTCACTGGTGAAAAGAGTTAAAGATGTAACACGCACATTTTTTAATCTTCCTTATGAGGACAAACTAAAGATTAAGCTGACTGCCCAAAGTGGATACAGGTGAGCCTACTAGTTTCTTAATATTTTCTAGTTTTCAATTTTATTGTCACAAATTCTTCAACAGCTCAACCTATTTATGCTTGTTATTTAATATTACCAGAGGTTATCAAAGGGTTGGTGAAAATATTACAAAGGGAAAGCCTGACATGCATGAAGCCATCGATGTAAGTTTCATATTTTCATTAGGCATTCAGAATTACAATGATTCATCAATTTCAATATATAGCTGCTTTTTTGTATTAATCATCCAGTCATTGAAGTGTGACAAAAATATGTCTCAGTGCTACAGGGAAATAAAACCTGGAGAGTATGGTTCTCTTGGTCAATCTTTAGAGGGATCCAATTTATGGTACATGTACTGCTTGGCTACTAATTTCATATGACTATTTAATGGTTTTGTTGTTATTGTTAGACCTTTACATTTGGACTTATATTGTTTTGTATTCTGTTTCTGTCATTATTCCTTTTCTATTGATTTAATTGTGGATATTGCTCCATAAAAAAGAGTGATGACAGGAAATTACCCATTTAATCAAACCCCTTTAGTATAGTTTAAACATTATGGAATGCTCTTGTTGTTATAAACTTGTCAGATTATTTCTGTGAAAGGTACATCACACCAAGAGCTGTCAGAATATGATGGCCATGGTGATCTCACTACCAAATATTCTGACCTACAATGTTGTTCGCTAACTATGACACTTTGAATCATGAAGCATAGTGTAAAAATTTATTAAATGATGAAATCCAATTTAAGTTTGTTTCATTTTTTAAAACCATTTTCATCTCTACATATTTTTTCATTATATATTTTTTTTAAAGGAAATCATCTATGCAAATGGTACCAATAATTATCTCACTTGAACTATAGTTGAGAATTAAGGTATTTTATTATCATCATGAAACAAAGGTATAACTTCCTTATTTAGGGATAACCAATGTTTTTAGAGTTAAGGTTATGCCTTTTCCTCCTCACATTATCCCTCAATCTATAGCATAAATATCTATGCTAGTTTGTTACAAGAAAGATAAATGGAATTGCAAGAAGGCATATTCAGTATATTCATGAAAGGTTGTATTGATTGCAATGTGGATAGTTACGTGTCAAACTAGCTACTTCCACCAATGTAATGTTTCTCCTTTGGCTCTGCCACAATCACTCATTCTGTTCTCTTGACTATTAGACACTACTCACTCCTCTCAAATGTATGGTAGTAATGAGATATTAAGAGAGGTAAATGGTCTCTATTGTGTTTGCTTTATTCCTTCATCTGGATAAGTTATCACCTCATGATTAACATATTGTTTTTCAATACTCATATAAGATTGAAGATAGTCTAGCTAGAGCGAGGTGAATGGAAGGTTTGCAATTCTTGCAAAATATATATTAGATACATGTGTGAATGTGTGATCAACTAATGTATCAAACATACAGTGGAAAATAAGTAAAAACACAATATTAACAAAGGATATAATGTGATTTAAAAGCTCTATTTCTATGTCCAGAACCCTTGTCTAATCTAGTGTGACATCCCAAAGCAATTGACTATAAGCT
>JBAMIE010008867.1:0-20017 GCA_037177295.1 Kaempferia parviflora
TTTCTATGGGTTTATATCGATCTCTTGATCACACTAATGACCCCAAACATGAATTTCACAAAACATATTAAGATACGTAATTATTTTATCATGAATGTGTTTGAAAAATATAATTATTCTTCCAAAAATCAATGAAAAAAATATATGTAATGGAAATGATATTTGAGAACCTTAGTGTGATCAGAAGATCGATACAGACTAATAGAAACTTATTCTGTGTAATTCCGAGCAGGATTCGTCCCAAAAACGAAGATTTTTTACCTATTAAATTATAAAATAAAATATAATTGACTTAACATCGGAGACTCAGAGTTAAAAAAATAAATAAAAAATAAAAGAAATACTATTAGACACTCTAAATATATATACCCCGTGAGCACTTATAAAATTTTATCTCCTCAGTCACTATGATTTATCTCCTTCATGTTGGTCCTGGGTGGGTTGGTGCAAATGAGATCTCCTGTCCCGTTTTTGCATATCTCCTTGTCTCATTTACTGGTCGGACGGATCACATCAAATCAAGCATCCTTAAGATCTAACATGATCTGTCCAATCAATGAATGAGACACGGAGACATGAAAAAAGTGGAACAGAGGATCTCATCTCGGGTTGGTAGGGGTGCTAGGGGCAAGCGCTTCTCGTTTTCCCACGTGAATACCTAAATTTTTTTAGTTTAAATCTTTTTAAACTTAAACATAACCATAGAATTTAATTGACTTAGGGCAGCTGCACTGGTGCGTTATTCGAGTATTATAACACTCGAATAACGCACTTAATGCATTAAAACCAATGCATGCAGTGCATTATAATGCATATACAATGAACGCATTCAAAGTATTGAACGCGTTCAATTGTATTATTTTATTAAAAAAATTATAGTAGCTAACTGCCACAACTAACTGCCACAACATGTGACAGCTAACTGCCGCAACTTGTTGCAACTATATATTTGTTGCATGTTGTCTCCACAAATAATGAATATTAATGTTAAAATGAATATGAGAGAATGAATGTGTTAATATAATGTGTAAGTGGCATGTAAACCCTATATTATTTTATGAGATAGTGAATATTATAACGTTAAACGTATGTGTATATTCTTAAGGACGAAATTAAAAAAAATAAAAAAGAACTACTAAATCAATCGAGACACATAAATTGAATCTCGACCAAGGTCACAGATGGAATCCACATCGCTTCATCCGCAGGGTGGTAAATATATATATGACCAGACAATTCTAAACAACACTGCCGTCGCAATTGGTTGTTGGCCAGTCAGTTTGTAGTTATATAACCGTGAGAACCAAAACGGGCATCGCAGGTTGGGAGTGTACCGTGGTCGTGACTGTCGAAATTTGGTTAGGTTGGGTTCGTTATTATAACCTCAATTTAGACACAAGCTTAAAACAAATCGATCCGTGCACGTTGCAACTTGCAACGACGGAGCAGAAAACAACAAACGGCGGGTCAAAGGAAACGAGTATCTCCCCGTCGACGCTGCCTTTTTATTTCCTTCTCCTCGTCGCGATCGCGACGCCCAAACGTAACCAAAATTGGTTGCCATCACGTTTCCTTTTCTTCTTCTTCTTCGGAGTCTTCCTCGCCCCTCGAACATTGCTGGATCCAGATCCAGTCTCGCCTCCCCTCGAACATTCGTCCCTGTTCGACTCCCCATGACCGATCTCATCGGGGCCGTTTCATGCCCGCCCCCGCTTTCCTGGATCCGAGGATTTTCTAAGGGGAGCGGCATGCTGGTCTGACCCGAGATCGAGCGATCCACGATGGGCGGTAGCGGTCATGTGACGGAGAGGGTGGCCGAAGCAGCCGGTGCAAAGGTAGATGAGGGGCAGGGAGGTAACGAGGAGCGGCCCCCCAGCTCGTCGGTGGAGGGATCGTGTGATGGATGCGCATCAGAAGGGACAGAGGATGTTGCTGTGCCATTGATAATACCTGGGGAGGGGTTGGACAGAGACTCCGTGACCCAGCCGTTGACGCAGGTATCTCCTTACGTTCGCCAGAGAAGCGCCGTTATTGGTATTGTGGAGGGTTTCGCCAGTGGCAGAAGGTACGTTCCTTTCGACGTGCAGAATGGACTCCATGCCAGCCAGTCGATGCTGAAGCTCGAAGAATTAGAAAGGGCGGCAGAGAGCTCTGTTTCCACGATCGTTGTGTTAAAGACATTGTTTTATATCTCGGTCTGGTATACATTCAGTACTTGCCTGACATTGTAAGTTTCTAGGCGTTTCAATTTATTCTATCGTAATTCTCGACATAACTTATTTCGATCGCTAATTGTGCGTTGTTGGTTCCTTCTTTTTCTCTCTCTTTTCCCAATGGTATAGATACAATAAGACACTTTTAGGGGATAAATTAGGGAAATTTCCAGCGCCATTATTGATGAATACCTTTCATTTCACACTGCAAGCTGTTTTATCAAAGATCGTTGTGTGCATACAGTCCAGGGGAGGTGATCTCGGAGCTACAATGACATGGAAAGATTACTTCAGCAAAGGTAACTTTTTTTACATTAGTCTCTTATCTGTATTTTGCATCTGAAGCAATATTTATACCCACTGCCGTCATATATACAAGCAACCGTCTTAAGAACTTCAATCTAGAATATGAGGTGTCAATGATTTTGTGGGTTAACATGGAATTTAAGGGTGCAATCTGACTTAGAATATGCATCCAGATATGTATTGTTCAAAAGGCAAGTTTCTTGTTAACATTTTTAGTGTTTAAGGGCGTTGCTAGGTTCTTTTTTTATTGAGGAGCAAAGTATAATTAATGTTTATGTTACTCAATGATTTGGATCTATATTGGATATCTCTCATGTGAAACGTCTTTTATTTGATCCAAAAAAACCCGTGCAAAACTTCAAAACATGGGGAAAATTTGACATACGTAATTTGTGGTTCCTTCTATGTGAAAGAACATAGAAAAATCATAAAAATGATTGGTAATAGTTCTATTCCAGCAGCTTAAATTTTAAAATGAGTAAACTTTCCAGTAAATATAGAATTTTGATGAAGACCGGAAAGTTGTTGGTTGCCACTATGTGATTTCCTCCCTACGATGGATCATTTTGACTACCTGAATAGCCTGGATTTCTTATAATGATGGTTGTTATCTTGGTTTTACATCTTAATCTTATCCTTCATGCTAAGAGACAAAATGGTCTTAGGAGAAAGTGATATTTGTCAATGTCCTAGATACCCCCCAATTCGGAGTCAGTCATCATTGTGTGCCAGGATATTCAGCAAATTGGTCAGCACATCAAGAATGGTGCAAGACCACTGCTTCTTGATAAATACTCTACGCTTAAATCACCATGAACAACATCTGTTTTAG
Organism: Kaempferia parviflora; assembly: GCA_037177295.1. Classification (NCBI taxonomy): domain Eukaryota; kingdom Viridiplantae; phylum Streptophyta; class Magnoliopsida; order Zingiberales; family Zingiberaceae; genus Kaempferia; species Kaempferia parviflora. Next base: position 3,352 of record JBAMIE010008867.1, read on the forward strand.
TACTAAACGTCCCTTGTTTGAACTGCTAATTGAAGTGTTTACAGGAGGCAAGTGAATTAAGTTTTGGATCACTAGTTTCCTAGAAATAAACAGCCTCACAATGAATTATAAAGGTTAATTTCATAATTTGTTTTTGATCACTGGCACCATTTTGAGGCTGATAACGATAATGTAGGGATGACATCTAGAGTAGAAATATGGATTGAATATCTTCACCATTTAATTAATTTTTCATCAGATCATGCCAATTTACAATGTGGAAATGAAGTCTTGAGAAATGTTAACCACGGTACTAATCTGTCTATTGTTATGAACAATTTATTAAAGCAAGATTATAAGGTATAGTTGAAATAACAACAATTTCGTCTTGAATAAGTTATTTTGTATTTGTTGGGTCTTTTTCAAACAAAAATGGAAGTTGGACTTTGACAACTCATGGAAGAAAAAAAATTGTATGGGAAAGGCAAAATTATTGACGTTGAGCTCATTCTAACACTGCCATTTAGTATCTGCACTACCAAAATACCATTGGTAGGTAAAATTTTGAATCCACTGCCTTAAACCACCCTTTGTAAATCAAACTAGTGAGAGAATGCAAAAAATTACCCTCACCATGAAATCAAGTGGTAGAATCTTCGTCTCCCATAATAGAATCAATGCACCTATTGTTTTATGTGCATATGTGAACAATCTCCTCAAATCAATCTGACAAATACAAGTACATAACAAATAATCTCTCAAATCCTAGGTGGTCTACATGTAACCCAAAGTATTATCAAGATTCTAACACAATTCTTATGGTGAAGCCTAGTAGTCTCTCTCTCGAATAGCCCTCACCCATAGAATTTTGAGAAAAATCCTCAAACAGGATTTTTGTAATGTGGACCTGCCGTGCTAGGCGGCGTGATACCCAATCATGTTGCTAACCAACAAAATGAGTTACTATATGGAATATAATGTGGCCATCAACTACTTATATGGCAATGAAACTTTCATATTTATTAACCATTTGCGCTGATTGGAATAATGGAAAGCTCTAATAGTGCATTTAAAGGGCAGTTATGTTCAAATATTTAGATGGATGCTAAGGTGGAGTGCTATGATTCTGGTGACATTCTCAGTTAGCACTTAGAATTGACCAAAGTTAGTGTCCCTAGAAAAGAACAATTTGATATTCATTTACAAAATAAATTTGGCCGGATTCATGTATTTTTGGATTTGTACTAAGAAAAGTTCGAAGAATTCACCAAAAACTGCTTAGTCCAGTGGTAAGTGAACTAAATGAAGAGAGTTTTCTGATTGAGGTCAGAGGTTTGAATCCGTATGACACTATTGGAGAGGTTTAACCATGTTGCTCTCACACCAAATGGAGATTGTCTCAGAGCCAATGTGGTCTACACTTTAGGGTAAGAGACAAAAAAATATTGGAAAAAAACCACAAAAAGTTTGATTGTAAAATTCTAGGTGTGCTTAGGTTTAAAGTCTTGCTATTGTTAGTGAACAAGGTAAATAGGAGAAATATTTAAAATAGGCAAAGTAAGATATCAAAGTGACAATTTAAAATACTTGACACGCAACCACAGGATGCTTATAACAACAACAAATCAACAATAACAATCAAGCCTTATCCCACTAGGTGGGGTTGACTATATGAATTCTTTTATGTCATTGGGCTTTATCCCCTACTATATCATCATGTTTTATTATTGCTTACCAAATCTTCTTAGGTCTTCCTCCCTTGTTTCATGTGCGTATTTGTCTTAATTTCACATCGCTAGAACATTTATTAGTCATCTAAGTACATGTCTGCAATTCCAACTTTCTCTCTAATATTCTCATTTCTTATCTTGCCCATCCTCGTATGTCCGTACATCCCCGTTAACATCCTTATCTCTGTGACTCTCATCTTCTATTAGTGTGTTCAAGTCATGCCCAACATCCACCTTAACCACTGAATGCTTATTACAACAAACATATTTTCCTTTTATGGTTATAAGGAATATAGAATTCTTCTCTTGTAGTAATTGCCACCATGATATTTGGGAAAGGTTAATGAATTTACTACTGTTATGCTCCAAATTAACTGAGGTGTGAGATCAAGTATGCATAATATGTGTATGCACATAATTGGTTAAAAGTTACAACCATGTTTTGTTGTCAAATTATACAGTATACTGTGATATTATAAATTGTTAAAATGTAGCTGTTCAAATATAATTTAATGTTTCTCTTGACCCATGTCGGTGACTTACATGGCCTTTGATGTTTGAAGTGAAGCTTAAGATTTTTCACCTCTTTTTTTTTGTTTGATTCAATCAAACACCATGCTTTCATTTCTCTGTTATATATTTGATTGGGACAACTGATGTGTTTAAAATGAGATTCAAGTCAAAGGAGATTAAGATCAAGCTGAGAATTCTAGTCTTAGAGGTAGTTGAGGTTTCTGGATGTGGCCACTGAGCTTGGCCTGGCTGCTCTTGTTCTTGCTGAACTGCTATGGTAATGAATAATGTAGAAGTGTTGGTTCTCTAGGCCAAAACTTTAAACCCTTTGGTAGTTCATGGGATAGGTATTAATAGATTTGAAGTGGTGTACGTTACCTGATTAGGCAGGCTAACTGACAGATGTGAAGCTGCATGCACCTCGGCATATGTTAGTTGGTAGTTTATTATTAGCCTTGATAGTTGATTCACACGTCAAGCTCATAGTCATTTGCTGACTCTTGAGCAGGACCCTTGTATCATTTTCAATTTCCCTACCTGGTTATTTTATGTCCACATTGTTGATGCAACTTAAATTCCTGTTGTATCATTGATAATACTTTATATATGCATCCAGGAGAAGACATGTCTATATATTTTCATCCTACTTTGCATTTTATGTAAATTATTGTTATTATTATTATTATTTTTAATTTCTGACTTTTGCTTCCTTGCAATATTGATATTCACTATCAGTGTAATCTCAATTACTACATTTTTAATAGTTGTGTATGATATTCATAACTTCACATTACAAGAATATTATAACCTAAGCTACAGCTAGATCTTTTATTTGGCCCATCAGACACTTGATGTATAGAATATGTTCTGTATTACCTTGTATGCTTGAAGGGGCACAATTCATACATGTTTTCTTAGTAATTCCATGCACTAAACCACACAGGCACTAACACTTTTTTTTTTTTCTTCTTTTTGCAGTTGTGCCAACAGCTCTTGGAACTGCTCTGGACATAAACTTGAGCAATGTTTCTCTTGTTTTCATATCGGTGACATTTGCTACAATGGTTTGTAGCTTTTAGTAGAAACTAGTCACTTCTTGTTTTTTCATTCAGGCAGGATGGCCATCTGACTTTTTGCCTTTGTTTGTCATTTCATGCAGTGTAAATCTGCCTCTCCAATATTTCTTCTCCTTTTTGCTTTTGCATTTAGGTAATTTTTTTGTATTGTCACAATAGTTTGATTTTTTTTATGTCCCTTTCTCTTATTCTTTTATTAACAACGGTGCATATAAAATGCATTTTCCTGAAAAATAATCTTATTATTAGTTTCTGACAATTCTATGACTTCCTAGTTAAGAAACCGAAGTTTTTGTCAAGTTAAACAATGAACCATTAATTTAGTCCTAAAAGCAAAATCCAAGTGAATTTACAGGGTCAAGTGATGCATATGAGGTATTATTTCTCAAATTACTCCACACATTAATTACTCTTCTGGTAACAAACAATAATCCTGAATGAGTAACAAATAATATATGTAAAAAGAGGAAAAACATCTAGATCAACAAATCTTAGGCTTTTTCTCTGGGTGACTTTGTTTCCGATGATCATATTTTGAATCTTTTGGCAGATTCAGCAAATCATTATGCAATTTTCTATTCCAGTCCTAAAAATTCAACTCAATATCTTGTATAGGACTCCAATCTCCAAATATTTCTTGTTAGAAAATATTTTTAAACTAGAGAGCATAGACAACCAAAATTAAGTATTAAATGTTGTTAATAAGCATGGTAGCCAGTTTCTGATTCAGACCTTATAGATCTTAGAATCCTACTTTCCAAATTATAAACACCATTTATTCAGCAACATTGAGGTACAATTCACTTTAGCCTACATCTCATATTACTGTCTTCATAATTTTATCCCATGGTGAGTCTAACTCCAAAGCGAGGAGCTTCTTGTGAGGTCGCATATCCTGGAATCATTTCACCTCCCGCCGTTATTGGAGTAGCTCCTTATTGGTCCACCAACTTTAGTTGGTTTATCCTTGGAGCAAAGGTGAAGCCATCACCTTAGTGGCCCCTCTAGGGCGGCCCCATACTCTCTGGAAGGGGTAAATTATGGGGGCATTTGCCCTAGCACAACACCCCTTTGCATGGGGGAGATCAAGCACCCAGCGAGACATTTTGCATCTGTTGGAAATCAACTCAAGACCTATTGGAGAAACCACCCATGCATGTACCAACTACACCAACCCATGGGGGTAACTTTAGTTGGTTTATCCTTGAACCATACATACATTGCATGGAGCCCAACACTTATCAAGACCAACCCCTAACTTAAAGTGCTTATGCCCAAGTTAATAAGATACCACTCATCTAAGTTTATAAAACTTTTTTATGAACCTGCAATTCATCAGGTGGGACTAAATTAGGGTGTTCACAATGTTTGTTAGTTAAGGCTTGTCTCTGTCAAGGCCCAAGTTCCAACTTATATCACAAAATCATCCTAATCAGTTGCATAGAAGGCCTAATTGCAGTTGCAACATGACACATTTCAGTTGTCTTATCTAGGGGTTATGATAGTTTGTATTAGTGGCGGATCCTTGACGTAGTGAAGTGTCAAAAGGTTGCCTACAGGATGGTGTGACAACCATTTGGCCTCACATACCTATTGATTATCATTGGCTATGAGTTAGATTTGAGCCTTAACAGGATCGATGCCTTAAGTAGTGGAGATTTTTTACATCCTAGGTTTGTCTTAATGGTTAGTTGTGGGATATAAAGAAACCTTATATGCTTGGATGAGTGAGTTGCTATTAACCTAGGCTTAAACATTTTGGTTAGTGATTGGTTTGATAGGCCAATGGGCTGATTTTCTCATCTAAACATGGCATGACAAAAATAGCCAAGACAATTTATATAATTAAGAAAGATAAGAATTAGGTTGTGATCTTATAGGCCTATGATTTGGGTCCATGTTCTCTCATTATTACTAAGTTGGACCTTGATCCTGACAACCTTGACTTGATGGAAAATGCTTTCACTTTAAAAGTTTCAAAGCCTATCATTCATTGCTTTAATCATATGAAAGTCCATTTTAACTCTTTAAGTAAAAGAATCCCTTTTTTGCTCCACCTTCTAGAAATTGCTACTTGCATCCTTACTATGATTTGAAATTAGTACTAGATAGTTCAGATATATATGTATAAATGTCAATACAATTTTTTAAAAAATATCTTAACCTGTAACATCTTACAATCCTATCGTTGTATGATTCAAAATCATGAACACCTAATTGTTCCTATGTACAATCTCAATCTTCACAACCTTGCTAGAGGGTTTAAATAGATGAACACTTTTTTGTTAATTATATTAATCTCCATTTTACATAGATTTTTTTCAATCTTATTGTACTTTGTCTCCTGTCAACAGCATATATGTCAAACAACTCTCTAATATATGTTGGCAATATGTACTATGAAGGGTTTTGTGTATATGAAGTCATCAAGTGGTTAAGATATATTTTGGGTGCTGCTAATTTTCTCTAATTTTGATCTGATGAGTCTACACAACCAATTCATTGTTTCAATCTCCACTTTATTGGATAACATAAACAAAAGTTTTAGCATGTATATAGTGATTTCTTACCAACAATGATTTCGTCCACCATGATAATTTATTTCTCTGTTCCTGCTCTTTTAGATTGTTGCTTATAAATTACTTTGAGTCATTACGATATTATATAAATTAGTCTATTGTTTCTTTCATTTCACCTTCTTATCTTCTTGTACATACTTTATAGGTTATAGTGTGTAATCTTCCTCCTTACTTTCTTTCATAAAATAGAAAAAATTTACTTGCTTATAGAATCAAATTTCCTCTGACAACAATGCTCATTATCATCATAAGTGTAGAATACATTTCAAGTATTTATTCATGCATAAGATCATGCCATTCGTTTTCATTTTCAATAATTGATTGCAATCAGTAGACATGTGGTCTACGATGCTCCCATTTTTAGTGAGTGCATTAACTATGGTGATGTTTTGAAGGTATTAGGTACACAGGCACCATCAGAAGATAAAGAAGAAAAACATTATGAGTAGTATTAAAAAAAGATAAAAGTATCAGTTGACTTTTTTATTGTTTCCTCACTAGTTATTTGTTTTGTAGTGAAATCTAACATTAAATTAAGTATTATCTTTTATGCTACTATGCCTCACCATATTATTGTTTCTGCAAACTGATACTAATACCCTGTAATCTACTACTTAATGTTATATTCCGTAATGTTTTACATTGACGGGTTATTAGGATTTTACTTGCTCAATGCGATGGCTCAGTGTTTTCGTCTAGTCTAGTCGAGTAGCAAGGCTCCGCTCCCTAGTTTCATTAACCTATAAAAAGAAAACATTTATGCCCTTTATCACTTTATTCTCCATAAGTTCGATATGATTCTAAATATTACTTATTATTATTTTTTACTTTAGGTTGGAGACTCCTAGTATAAAGCTTCTGTTAATCATAATAATCATATCCTTTGGAATTCTGTTAACAGGTATGATTAAGATCAATTTATATAACTATCATTTTGTCAAAAGTTTCTTTTAACTGCATCAATGGGAAGACATTATGTAACCACAAGGTATATGCCAAAACATGATAATTACAAAGCATTCTTCTACCGCAGAAGAACATTTCTTAAATTGTTATGTTAATAGCCCTTTGATTTTACCTAGTTTGGTCAGAATTTACCTAATGGATCAGCTTATTGAAATAAAGAGTGTGAACTATCCAAATAATTATGTAAAACACGAGAAGACATTTTCAAACTAACCAATGATTAATGCTTAGGCCAAAACTGTTAATTCATAAGCTCCGATGAACATCTACAATCAAGCATCTGAGCATTAACTGCTAGGAGTAATGCTGACATGTTATTAGCAGCTGCTTTTTAGTTTGGAAAGTTCAAGCTTTCCCATCTGCAGAATACAACACCGTGTTATGCTGCATATACTCCATAAACATTTAAAAGTAATCTAATTAGAAAAAAATTGTAGTCAATTTCAACTCATGTATTTGTTGCCTTTGTTGTTGCAATCAAAAGGATAACTTCTGGAAAGGTATTTAATTTCTGTAATGCAACATCATTCATGTTTCATCTGCAGTCTTTTTTACTGAAATTAAATCAGTGGTCATGTTGTTGGAAGTGACTCTTGGGACTATATTTTTGGAATGCTGATTTGGATAATTTTAAGATCTTATAGTTATAGTTTCAGCTTCAAGACCAGATACGGGACTATAGCACCTAATTCTATTTTTTTCTTTGACGTACAATTGATTGACTACTTTAAAATATTTGCTTTTGCACTATTATGTTACCCAAAAGGATCCGTAGTTTTGGAACGGCTTGAAATTATATAAATGGCTGTCAACTTCCTTTCTTTAAATGCTGATTTCAAAAGACGGAGCCATTGTTTTCCTTTTTCTCCAAGTTCACTGAAGGTAGCAATGACAATTTGCTAAGTCCACGTTAATCATTTTGACATTTTTCTTGCAAAAATCACAATTATATGAATACTCTAAAAATGATAACTAAATGGTTTGCTATTCTTCAGTTTTATATGCTGAAGGATTGTCTGAAGATTTATGCTGCATAATAGAAATTTCATACTGCCAGTCTACATGGATGGTTGATTGTTTTCTCTGGAACTCTTGATACTAAGTAGATTCACATCAAATCTTGTCATATCAAAGTTTGAAATGTTGTATAGAAGGAATGTGCAGGAACGGGACATGTAATTGTTGTTGAACTAATAATATTCTCTATATTTGAAACATGTTACATTAGGTTACTGTCTCAAAATGTCTAGAAATTAAATCTACATAAAAAGAATGAGTGTTAGGTCATGGAAGTTTGTTAACCTTGTTTCTTGATATGAGGCTAGGGCGAAGGTGACTTCCCAGAGTATTTTTCTTTGTCAGTTTATCTAGCATGAACACCTAACTAGTGTGTCAAGGAAGCCAAGTGGCTATGGATTGTTGATGTCACTACTTTCTTCCTAAGATAACTCCAAACAACGCATGCCTACTTCATATGATGAGTCCCAAATACATGCTTCATGAAATGTTCATCCCTGCTTTTATCACTAATTGTAAATCCATTTTTCAACTGATCCTAAATGCTCCAACTGATTTAAGAACACCATTGTAGAACTATCTATCTTGTCCTGTGTCTCTCAAGCAACCTTCTATCCAAGGTTGAAAATATTTTTCATTTTGCAGATTTAACCTTGTTTGGCTGGATACTTGGATTATTTTTTGGGCTTACAAAACTTGAGAATTTTCTATGATGGAGTTACTTAAGCCAATCATCTGACAAGCTTCAGATCTACTTTTTCCTGCCATAACATTTCCTCTATTTTTATATTTATAAGGATAATAGGTTGTCCCTTCGATCCCTGTTTGCAAGTCGGGTGGTTGCTAATCTAGGAACTACATAATATAATGCAAAAATTTTATATTTCAGTTAATATCCTCGAGCTCTATGATGAGATTAACTAGAATAATTGCCATCAGTTGCCAAGGAGACTGAGTTTCAGTTCTGGGGATTTATATTTGTTATGTTTGCTGCTGTTATGAGTGGCTTTCGCTGGTCCATGACTCAAATTCTTTTGCAGGTTAGTGTATACTTGACTCTGAAGTATCTAAGTTTTTTCATTTATATTGTTTTGTAGTTGTTAATGGTTTTAATTTCACAAGTTGGATGCAACTTCTTTTTCTTTGTTCTAATATGTTTCACTTTTTTTTTTTCATGTCAATTCCCAACTAATCATGAAGAAAGAATCCTATGGTAAGCTGCCTGTCCCTCCTCTTTTACTGGCCTTCCAAGAATTAATTACTAGAACAATGCAAAATCAAAATGCAACTACCGTAACATAGGAACTTGCTATCTGCCCTGGTTTATTGAAACACAAAACAATGCTGTTTGGCTCCTCGTTCATCACATCAGACTATCAGAGTATCTGTCTGTTGATTGTGATGAATTGTCTTTTTAGACATGTCAGTGGCAACGCTATGTAGTTATAGAGTTGGTATATTGGAAAAAGTTCGTTCAGACTAACAAAGTTTCATATTGTTGTTTTGATTTGATTTAGGCTTAAAGAATCCGATTACTTTGATGAGTTATGTTACTCCTGCGATGGCAGTAGTTACTTTAATACTCTCCCTCGTGATAGATCCCTGGCATGATTTTGACACAAATGTTTACTTTGATAACCCATGGCATGTTATCTGGAGCTGTCTCTTGATGCTTACTGGAGGAGCACTGGCATTTTTTATGGTATGTGATGGCAGATGAGTTAGTATTTCTTGCTTAACCAGAATATCTCTCATTGTTGTTACGTCTTTTTTCAGTTAAGATTCATGTATCTGCACTCACATATATACATTTTACAAACTAAGTTAAGGACATTTTAACTTTGTAAATTTCAGGTATTGACTGAATATATTCTCATTTCAGCAACCAGTGCTGTCACTGTATCCATAGCCGGTGTCGTGAAGGAAGCTGTTACTATTGTGGTGAGTACTTTATATTCTTTTTTGCTTAAATTGATCAAGTTTGTGATTCACTTTGGTATATTACCATATTCTTTTCTTGATTTTTTTCTTTCCAATTACAACTTGGAATTTATTAGTTTTTCATTCTCATCTCCCCTTTGCTAGTTTTTTTAGGTGTAGACTCAAAGATTAATAAATATTGACAAATTGTCCATTATTCTAGTCTTCATAAAATAACTCGCGAAAAGTATGAATAACAGTAACAAATATTATTTTACTGACTTCTCATTTGAAATGTCTTTTAGAATGTGAACTCATAGCATACAAATGCGAATGAGTGCAAGTTATTATTCTGTCTATATTGTTTGTACCATTTTTTTAGTCTTTTTCTCTGAGTCAAAGTGACATAATGATCAGCAATTTCTGAAACTCAGCTACTGATCGAGCCTGTGCACAACTTATGTTTACAAGAAAGCTGGATAAAGAAATGAATCATGCTTTTCCCAGATAAAAAAAATGTAATTAATGCAACCTATGATTAAAAGTTGCTACGTGCTGATCATTTTGTCAATTAGAATAATTGTATCTCATTTTTTATGCTTATTTCATCCTCTGTTCATGTATCTGGCTATTTTAAAGTATTCATCGAGAATAGTCCTGGAAGTCATCCTGCTTGCAAGATTTTTTTACATAATGTTTTTGCTTCCTGACTTTATACTAGTAATGTGAGTGTTTGCAAAAGAATTTAGATTTATTTTATTTGATCGTGTTGACCATCCAGGTTGCAGTGTTTTACTTTCATGACCCCTTTACTTTGTTAAAGGGAGTTGGACTTCTCATAATCATTATTGGTGTCAGTTTATTCAACTGGTACAAGTAAGTCATCTTGTTTATAGTCAATGGAAACTTTGATCCCTGTTTATCTCTTGTTTATTTTAGTCCATGAAGCTTACTGCAAATCTAAAGTCATTATGATCGTTAGCTGGAAGCTTAGTTTCATGGGCATCATTCTCCTGGAACAAAACTCAACTTCATTGAGTAATTTGACTTCAATCATGCCCTGGTCTTTCAATGGCGATTGCCAATCCAAAATGGTTGATTGAGTGAAGTCCTTATGGAAGCTAATTTTAACGGAAGAAAACCGGGAAGATTGAAGGGAAAAAACGAGAAGAAGAGGAATTGTTATTATTATTTTTCAACTAGACATTACATCAATAAATAGAAAATAATAGAAGATACAAAATACTGAAATAGGAATAAAACAAAGGAAACATAAGAAATGGAGATTATTTCCTCATTTTCCAAGATTCTTTCTCAATTTTATGCAATCATTATCTCAAAGATTATTTCCCGACTTCCAAAGATTATTTCCTGATTTTATGCCATCAGAATCTCTTAATTTTCCAACACTCCTGCTCAAGTTGGTTCATAAATATCAAACATGCCCAATTTGCTTATTAAGTGTTCAAAGTTGGCTCGTCTCTTCGTCACGATGTCAGCTATTTGTTGGTTAGAAGGTACAAATGATAAGCAAATGGTTCCAACTTCAATTTTCTCCTTTATAAAATATCGATCAATCTCAATTTGTTTCTTTCTATCATGTTGGGCAAGATTATGAGCAATGCTTATTATCATAGTATAACTTCAATGGAAGTTCTATAGGTTTCTTGTTCAGCAACACCTCACAGACTCCCTAAGCCATTGTTCTAAACTCAGCTTCTACACTACTTCTAGCTACAACACTTTATTTCTTCATTGTTGTAAATGGCATTAGGCAATGGTGGTGCGGTCAGTGACCACCTACCGCCTCGGCGGTTGTTTTTTTTTCACTATTTTTATACATAATTAAATAATATATTAACTAACGATAAAAAATTAAATAAAGGATCACAATAAAAAAAATTACTATAAAATATACTAACAAAAATAAAAAAGTTAATCTAAATATATTTTTAAATTTAGATGCATCGCCCGTTGACCACGATGCCTCTAGACGCGTCGCCTAAGCCCAGTAACGAGTCCGAACTCGTCACCTAGGCCGACGATGAGTCCGGACCTGTCACCTAGGTCGACGACGAGTCAGTTGTGTGTGCCTAGATGCATCGCCCGAGACGCGTCCGGACGCGTCGCCTGAGTCCGAATCAGAAACGCTTTCCCGCCGCCTTAACACAAGGCGGTGTGGTTCATGGCGGCGCAGTTGAGGTCTGCTTTCTGCCTAGGCGGCGCCAAAGCGGCTGCCTCAACCACCATTTAGAACATTGTGTTTCTTACTTCTCTATGTTACTAGGTTTCCCATACAAAGGTGCAATATCCTGAAGTGGATCTCCTGTCATTAACCGATCCTGCCCAATTTGCATCATCAGTCAACACATCAACACTCCTTTGATTAGTATTTTTGAAAATTAGACTTTTTCCAAGAGTAGTTTTCAAATATCTTAGAATTCTATAGACAGCCTCAAGATGTTCTTCAAATAGTGCATGCATGAACTGTCTCACAACATTGACTGAAAAAGCAATGTCTGGCTGAGTATGAGATAGGTAAATCAGTTTCCCAACTAACCTTTGGTATCAATCAGTATCAGGAACACTTCCTTTTTCTCAGAGTTTTATATTAGGATCCATGGGAGTCTCTGAGGGTTTGCAACCACTCATTCTTGTTTTCTTCCAAGAGATCAAGGATATACATCCGTTGAGAGAAAACAATAACTTCTGTAGAGCGAGTGACTTCCATACCAAGGAAATACCTTAATCTTCCTAAATCCTTGATCTCAAATTCAATTTCTAGGCTTTTCTTCAGTCTTTCCACTTCAATCACATCATTCATTACCTGTAAGAATAATATCATCGACATACACTATCAGTATAACAATCTTTCCTTTGGTGGAAAATTTTAAGAACAATGTATGATCCGTTTATCCTTGAGTGTATCCTTGCTTCTTGACCGATTGAGTAAATATCTCAAACCAAACTCTCGGAGACCACTTGAGGGCATACAAAGACTTTCTTAATTTACACACTTTTGAGCTGAATTTCTTCACAAAGCCCAGTGGACTATCCATGTACGCCTCCTCTTCTAAATCACCATTGAGGAAGACATTTTTACGTCGAGATAAAAGTACTCTCACCGTATTTAGTTTTGCAACATGAGCAAATGTCTCTGAGTAATCAACACCATAGGTTTGAGTAAACCCTTTGGCTATCAATCTAGCCTTATATCTCTGATCCATCTGATTTATACTTCACGGTGAAAGCCCACTTACATCTTCCAAGTATTACTCTTCTCAAGAGCTTTCATCTCCTCAAACACAGTTTCCTTCCACTTTGGAACTTGTAGGGCCTCTGTACATTTTTAGGAATGTCTACACAGGAAATTGAGAACAAAAAATGACAAGAGATGAAGACAAATTTGAACGACACAAACTTTGCTATAGGATGTTTGGTACAAGATATGTCACCGTTTCAAAGAGTTATTGGTATGTCAGACTCAGATTAACTATTAGACTTTGGAAGAGAATTATCAGTACTAGGATGGAGATTCTCCCTTGGCTCGGAATCATGGCTATACTGTAGAGATGATTCATCTTTCCCTTTCTGATGATTCTTTCTCAAGTAGACGATTCCCTTCCTAGTTTGTAGTATTGTACTAGGTTTTTCACAATTTTGTTTTTCAGAATTTTGATTATCAAATGTAGGCCTGGATCTAGTAGTAACATCACTTATTATGAGAGGAGTTTCAAAGAATGATCTTTGGCCATTTGTTATTGTGCAGAGGTAGTAGGCTTAAATTCAAACATATCATTTGACAAAAACATATCATTAAAGTTAGTAAATGAATCTTCCCTTAAACTCTTCCCCTGAAGATGAATGTTCTTATAAAAAGCTTGTGTTTTAAAAAATGTGACATCCATTGTCGCAATTTTTTTTTGATATGGATAATAACATTTATAATCTTTTTGTGTAGGGGAGTAACCCATGAAGGCACATTTTCTTGCCTTTGGCTCAAGTTTTTCGATTATCCTATATTCGTGAACAAGAGTTGTGCAACCAAATATTTATAATAGTAAATTAGCTGAAAGATGAACAATAGGAAAATATGTTGTAAATGTATTGAATGTAGTCTTAAATTGTAGAATTTTAGGTGACATTCTATTAATTAAATATACAACAGTTAAAATAGCTTAACCCCATAAATGTTTTGTTATTTTGGTTGAAAAAAGTAATGCTTGGGCTACCTTCAGGAGGTGTTTATTTTTTCTTTCAGTAATACCATTTTGTTGAGGTGTATCTATACACGAACGAATTGTGATGAACTATCCCCTTTTCAAGGAAACAAATTTCCTAAGATCATGTTAAAATACTCCTTCCCATTGTCACTTCTAAAATCTATATGTTAGTTTGAAATTGAGTCTGCAACATATTGAATTTTTTTTAAAGACTTGTTCAATTTTTGATTTTTCCTTTAATAAATACACCTATCAAAATCGAGTATGATCATCAGTGATAAACTATTTCTTATTAGAGGGGTGCTTATCTTATTAGGACCCCAAACATTACTGTGAATTATGGTAAATGATTTTGATGGGTTGTATGGCTGTGAAGGGAAGAATGCGCGGTGGTGTTTTGTAATCTCACGAACTTTACAATGAAATAATGATGGATCTTTATTGTGAAATTTAGGAAGCAAGTGCTTTAAATATCGAAAACTAGGATGTTCTAATTGAAATGCCACAAGATAATATTACTGTTTGAAACAGTAATAGATTCAAAGCAGGAACCTTTTCTTGATTCAGATCCATCTTCAAGGAAGTAGAGTCTTCCACTCTGTTTAGCATTGTCACCCTCCCTGAGGTCAAATCCTAGAAACACAGTGAGTAAAAAAAGAAATTAGCTTGACAATTTTGATCATGGACCAACTTATTGATAGATAAAAGGTTACAAGACAATTTGGGAACATGAAGAACATCATTTAGAGTGAGCATAGGTGATATTACAACAGGACCTTTTCTCTGAAAGAGAGCCATCTGCAATGTTAATTTTTTAGTTACTTGCATAAGGTCTATATAAAGAGAAAATGTTTGACATTCCTGTCATATGATTTGTTACGCCTAAGTCAATTATCCAAGCGCAATTCGAATTGACACTAAGGAAGGTTGTTGTCATGCAATTTCCTTTTTGAGCTATTGAACAAGAATGATTTTTCTGAGACTCAAAGAGTTTTGTACAGTTGAACTATTTGTTCCTTGGTGAAAGGAAGTACGCTAGGAATGTACTGAAGTGTATGACCTTCACCATTAGTTCTTTTCTTCCAAATTTTATGCTTCCCATGGATTTTCCAGCATGTTTCACTTGTGTGCCATGGGAGTTTACAATGGTTGCGCCATGGTTTTCCAAAACTTTTGCCATCTTTCTTTACTTCCTCTTGAAAATATTTAGTAATAACGGCAGAACTTTCCAAACTTAGGTTAGTAGAGACTGAGGTAGATTTGTTAAGCATAACAGTTTGTCGACCTTCTTCTCTCTGGACTTCTGAAAATACTTCACAGATCGTTGGTAGAGGTGTCTTTCTCAAGATTCGACCCCTTACTTTATCTAGATCCTTTTTTAGTCTTGCCAAAAAAAATAAACACCTGATCATTCTCTTGCTTCATAAAACGAACAATATCATCAACATAGTTCCAAATATTATCATAGCATAGATCTAGTTCTTGCTACAATGTCATCAACTCATTATAGTAGGAAGTCACATCACGTTCCCCTTGCTCCGCATGCCATAACCTTGATTTTAGGCTAAAAATTTACGAAGAGTTCTCCAAATTTGAATAAGTGTCTCTAGCTACCTCCCACACATCTTTGTCTAGGTAGGAACATAAATGACTTTCCGATAGGAGTCTCCATGGAATTGACTAACCATGCACTAAGCAATGAATTTTCAGATTTCCAGTTTTATCATTTCTCCTGTGAGACATATCTAAGTTTACCTTTCCCTTCTAAATCTAGGCGCATAGTTTGTGACCATTTGTGTAGTTCTTCCTATTAAGACGATGAATATTAACTTGGAGTGAATTAGAGGATACCTCCGTCGAACCATTGAAAGATACCGGTGGGTTTAAATTTGAGTTAGCAGCCGTTTCTTCTCAAGACATCATCGAATCTCTACTCGTGGTGCCAGTTAATGCAATCTTCCTTGGATGTTGATTTGCCATGGAAAAACCTTAGATCAAACCTCGGGCTCTGATACCATGAAGAAAACCGGAAAGATTGAAGGGAAAAAACGGGAAGAAGAGGAATTGTAATTATTATTTTTTAACTAGTCATTACATCCATAAATAGAAGATACAAAATATTGAAATAAGAATAAAAGAAACATAAGAAATTGAAATTACTAAAATCAAAATTATTTTCTGATTTCCAAGATTCTTTCCCGATTTTCTGCCATCATTATCTCAAAGATTTTTTTCTGATTTCTCAAGATTCTTTCCTGATTTGACCTCCTAATTTTCCAATATTAACACTTCCTTTAGACTTTAGAAATTTGTCATAATGCCAATGTGTGATGGTTGCCATCTGTAATCTGGGTATATCTCGGAGTAAATTGAAGGAAATAACCCTAGCGAAAAACAATGGATAGATAGATACAGATGTTCCTGCTTAAGGTAGAACATACTGTGTTTAAAAATAGTAATGTTAAATTTGGTTGTCAAATCAAGAAAATAAACATTGTAATCAAATTTGGATTGTAATACGAACTTAGTTACCGACCACAGAAAGCTATTTCTGTTATTTTTTCTGAAGTGATTTGAAACATCTACTACATGTAATTCCTTTATCGAAAGGTCTAACAAATACTAAATGTGTCAAAGAACCTACAGCCCTTTTGGAATTAGAC
>JBAMIE010008964.1:0-20016 GCA_037177295.1 Kaempferia parviflora
ATCTCTATACTATAGGAACTCCGCTGATCGATTCAATAGGAACTCCTGCTGCTCGTCCACTGTTCATTGTCCCGCGCGAAGTCAAGTTCTACTTATTACAAAAGGCGAACCCAGGTAGTGAGCTATTTATAGCGAAGGAGTGATCGATCCGCCAGAGAAAACTAGTTGGTGGGTCTACCAAGGGGGAGAACTCAGAACTCATTAGCTCGAAAATGAGCTAGATAGGAGAGAAAGACCTTTACGAAAGTGAAAGGATCTTCTAACAACAAACAGACTCTCTCTCTCCCAAGCAGCACACCAGTTTTGAATGGTCGATCAAAAAAATGAGGATTCGAGTTTAGAATGAAAATGACGATTCGAGTTTGGATTTGAGTTTAGAATGAAAATGAGGAATCGAGTGGAATCGAGTTCAAAATGACGATTCGAGTTTGGTTAAAAGACCATAATGACTATATAACTTTCTTTCTAACGTTTTGCATAGACTATAGATCTTTCGTAGCTAGGAATGGCATAGGAAAGGCTGGGAATGACAGAGGAAAGGAATTTATAGGACTGGAATGGCAGGGAATAGAATGGGAATGGAATAGCCCAGCAGCTCGGTGACGGGCTGGGCGGGGGTCCCCAACCCATCTATACCCGTCACGATCTACACCGGACATGAACAACACAAGGACAACCGGACAAGAGCTACACCGGAAACACCAACAACACAAGGACAACCGGACAAGAGCTACACCGGACAAGCAACAGAGCTACACCGGACAACAGCAACACAAGGACTGGAAGGGATAGGACTGGAATAGATACAACGGAAACACAGGAACGCACAACACAGGACATAACTCCAACACGAGCTACAAGACACGAAAAAGAGACACAAGGTACGTAGCGTAGGGTAATTTTCCTCCCGCCCGCGCGAAGAACTCAAAGAACGAAATGCAGATACAACACATATCTTTCTGATATAGAGTTATGAAATGCAGATGCCACACATATCTTTAAGATCTAGAGTTCTGTGCATCATCCTTTGAATCTTCCTTTCTTTACAAGTACAATCCATTCTATGGACATATTAGCTCAGTAGCTCAGTGGTAGAGCGGTCGGCTCTGACTGGTCGTAGGAAAGAATCCTATATCGAGTAGAAAAGGAAGGGAAAGGGGGAGAGTGCAAGAGGGGAGAGAAGGAAGCAGACAAGGTCCAGGTCTTTTCACGTACCAGTCGAGGAGCATCCTTACATCTGTTACCGAGGAGAGCTACTTTGACATCTGCAATCGCAGGGAAAGAGGATCTTGGGAGTCCGTAGCATGCGATGGTTTGATTCATTCCTAGAGGGGGACTGATCCTAGAGGAGAGCTAAAGTAAGGCCCTTGGATTGGGCTAGGAACTTTCTCGGTCAAAGAGATAGATTCGGTTGAGAGAGCAAGAGTTCTTCGTCGGTGAGGGTCTCAGCTCCCGTAGTTGTAATCCGAAAGCACCAAATTAGGTAGAGGGAGAGTCTAGCGAACCCGAGGAGAGAGCAAGAGCCAGAGAATCGTGATACTGGTCCCACACTGAGGTATCTAAGGTGCAGGCGTGGGGAATCTGCCCTAGTTCATCGTGCCTGCCAATCATTCTGTGTGCTTCTCACCCATTGGATTTAGACTGACAACTGTGAATCGAACCACTTGCATGGTTTGACAAGAAGAGGTGCGAAGCGGATACGCCTAAAAAGGTGTCCCTGGTGCGGCAGAGGAAGGTTAAGAGATCTCGGATCCCAGTCAGAGGACAAGGAGCGAGCGACAGCGACGCCAACAGAAGGGAAGGAGTCATTCTATTAATATAGCTTAGAGGCACGAGTCTCTCTGAGAAGTTGAAGCAGTCTTTGCTTTGTTCCATTCAAATCTGTATTTCGATCAATAAAATCAAAATGACGATTCGAGTTTAGTATATATATAGTGTATTTCGATCAATAAAATCAAAATGACGATTCGAGTTTGGGCAGGGTAAGAGTGAATGGCGCGTGCCTAAAAGTGAATGGAAAGAGTAAATGGCCCTGAGGCCATTTACGACTTATTGTGGCCTCAAAGTTCATGGCCTCAGCCTAAAAGTGAATGGCCCAAAGAGTAAATGGCCCTGAGGCCATTTACGACTGTTGCGTGGCCTAAAAGTGAATGGCCTGAGCCATTCACGATGTTGCTGATAGTCGACCTGTTGCTGAGAGATGTTGCTGAGAGAGTTGCTGATAGTCGACCTGTTGCTGGATAAGATTCTTTCTACGTTTTTTCATCTCTACCCCCCCTAAAATATAAGTCAGTTTGGTGAATGGCGCGTGCCATTCACGACCTGTTGCTGAGAGTCCTGTTGCAATTACTGTAATCTGCTGGGTTCGATTCCCCCAGTCGTCCACTGATTCCGTCCTACCGCAGTGAAGCTTTGCTGAGAGTCTAGTCGCGGGTTCGAAAAGATTGGATACGTGATCGGGACGGGAAAGATTCCTGGGCTGACTCGTCATATCAACAAGAATAGCCCACTCCTAGGTGCGAAGCTCTAAGGCGGAGGACAGACGGCATAGCTATAGCGGAGAGGAATTCATCCCCAGGAAGCCAGAGAAGACCTGATAAATGGTCAGTTAGCGAGGGACGAGCGATAGCGACGTGGCGACGGGTAGACGTGCAGAGCACCCAAATGTGTCACCAGTTCACAAGTCTCAATGGATTCGGTTCGGTCGGTGCGGAGTTCTTCTGATCTTCGTTCTCCGTGCCAATTACAATTAGAAGAATGAGGCGACCAACGGGAAGAAGCCCCACGGTTTGCAAAGATTTAGCTGTCGTAGTTGCTTCAGATGGTATGCAGAGATCACGCTCAGCTGTCGCTTCGCTGACTCTGCCGCTTATGCGCTCAACTGTTGCGTTGCCGGTACAATCCCTTTCTTTCTTTGCAATCCTGGCTATGCTTTGCAAATGGGACAAAAAACATGAACTGGTGAGCCCACTCCACGGTACTCAAGGACTCATAAATGGTAGGCCGTGAAGTTAAAGTAGCCGACCTTGGCCTATGAGCTCGTTCAACTCAGCGACCAGCTCTTGAGGGACCGCAAGAACCGACCATTAGACGCAGCCGAGCTCCTTTCCTTTATATAATGTAACGCATGTAGCTGTAGCTTCGGAAGAGCAAGAGAGCCACTCACTCGCATCATCAGTTCTAATTATTAACGGAAAAAAGGGATATCAGATTTTCCTTAAGACAAGACAATATGATACAAATTAACCTTCTTAGATGGGGCCCCGTTGAGAGATCAATCCTCTAATGAAGTGAGATCAAATGTAGCTTATACGAATGATCAAGTTGCTCCTGAGAAGGAGCCCAGCCATTGAGCAAGAACGCTCCCAGCCATTGAGCAAGATCAGAACCTTCCACCGGATTATCTAGCGACGCTCACGGATAAAGGGTGATTTTGATCTTTATCGCTAGAAATTGAAGGGATAGGACTGAAAGAGCCCAGCCACTCGGTGATGGGTATTTGCTGGGTTAGGGACCCCCGCCCAGCCACTCGGTGAGAAGAAAGCCTAGCAAGTCATGCCTGGACGGATGTCTTTTCATCCCACTACGCGGTGACGAGCCGGATTCTTCACCCCTTTCTTCAGAAAAGGTTTTTTCGGATTACCCTTAGAGACGGTTCTGTGAATCAGAGTCTAGCTGGTTACGAGCCGGTTTCAAGCCGATGTAGAGACGGTCGAACATACTTTCTATTCAGAGAGAGTTGATCTAGTTGGTTATCCCAAGCTCTCCATACCCTTTGGTAGAGCTCCGGGATTTAGGGTACCCCGATCCCTTAGAAGTTGGCTTAGCCAAGGTTTATCCTTCAGCCTTAGCTTAGATAGTTGCTTTAGCCACTTTATCTTCTCTCCTGATTGTTGTCTAAGTCTAGATCCTAGCTAGCGCATACTTGCATCTGTTATTACAGAAAGGGCTTGATGAACACCACCCCCTGGTTAGTGATTGGGCACCCGCTTCCTTTACGGCGTAGAATCGGCTTCCTTTAGAGGGATGAGCTACACAGTGCGTTCCAAACCAACAGAGCTTAGCGGCCGACCAAGCTGAGCAACCGGCTGGGAAGAGGCCTCAATTTCAATGCTCGAGGAAGAAGTCCTATAGTTTACCACACCCTACTCTACTCTCGAGTTTCTATCTCGTGAGTAGAGAGTGTCTAGCGAGTCCCTCAATTCCAGACCGTCTACCCTTCTAGGTCTGGAATTTGATAAGGGACTAGAGCCTATTGTATGTACGATACTGTTCTCTATTTTCTATCTGGATTTGATGGAGTCCTCAAAAAGCTAAAACGAGCTGAGAGGCAACTCTTTCTAAAGACAATCTAGAGTTATAGGTCATATCAATATGAAACACTAGGATTGCAGAAACACGCTATAAAAGCTTAAAAAGGGTGCTTAAAAGCCGGTTCTATATCGTGAAATATCCCCCCTCAGACCCAAGGAGAGGGGAGCGAGGGCCAAAGCTCAGCTTCGGTCCACCACCTGGGGGGAAGTATGAAGGGGGTTTTGACTTTATTTCGGTAGCTAAGAAGAGTTTGAAGCCTTTCAGCCCTGCTACGGTAAACAAAGAGAATAGCTATAGGACGAACCCGTAGCTAAGAGCCCTTTTCAGCTTCCCAAGTAAAGGCTGAAAAGCTACCTCGCTACACGGCTGCAAACACGGCCTTCTATCCTCCTCCTCCTTTTCCCTGTCAAGAAGAGAAGGAAAAGATATAGAATATGGCCTTGTCCTCCCAGGCTTTGGAGCCGCTCTTCCTAACCCGAAACCCAATAATAAACCCGACGCCTTCATCTTCCTCCGTTCCCAGTATGGAGCCACCTTCTTCACCCCGGCATGCCCAACCCATGTTTTAAAGGTCCCCTTCTTGTCGATTTCCGAGGGGGTAGTAGCTACTTCTACTACCGAGCTATCCTCTATCCAGGGAGCTACCCACCTTTCAAGGATAGATGCCCGCCGTCTTGTACTGACAGTTGGTTGAGTTGAGGATGGATCCTTTCTTTCCCTTTCGGTTGTTTTATGAGTATCCTCTCCCCAGCTCTCCTGATCCCTCGCCTTTCCCATCCCTCCCTACTCCCACTCAGAATGGCTACTGGACAAGGATGGGCTAGCTACTTCCGCGAAACATAACAACCATCGAGTAGTAACACTTGTCCACGTCTCATTCGATCAACCTTAGGAATGTGCTCCTGCAAGGCACACTCCCCCCTTGAGCCCGTATGTTTTAGGGTAATCAATAAACCTCGGCCTTATTAGGGCCTTATGTAGACTTGACTAGGCGTAACCTTTCAGATGTCCCTGATTCACCCTTACCTAAGCCATCTATAAAACGGTTTAACTGGGATTGGTGAATAGTCGGACGCCCGCCTACACCTCTAAGGCGTCGAACTACATATGGATCGTGGTTTCAGAGGTTCCAGGGTATAACAGGTACTCAACTAACGGATCACACTGTCAGTGATTTCGAGCATCACTATATGCAATAGATTCTGTCGCTTTCTTTTGTGTTTTTTTCCTGGGGTTCAGAAGGAAGGTGTTTTGCGATTTACAGCTAGCTGGAGTTCATGAGAGTAGCGAAGACACTTTACAGACCGACCCGTCAAGTATGTAATAATAAAAGTGCTTTTTGGGTAGATTAAGAGGGCATGGACCGCCCAACGTACGAGGATTCAAGGGGATAATACGCAACGGGCACCACAGGAATGGAGAGTTCAGGTCACGAGTCCGAGTAGGTTGCTCTTCATCTCTTTAACTTCGTACCTCTTCCCTTCCGTCGGCGCTCCTTTCCTTTCCCTATGATTAGGCTTCTAGTCGGCTGATCTGAATCTCTGCCGTCTAGCCCGGGCACCTCTTACTGGAGTTGAGTCCTCTCGTCGGCTGCGCAACTAATAAACACTAAATAGGCTCCACCATTAATTCCGCTACGTGGGCTTCTTTTCTATATAATTAGACCCTATCTTATTCAATATGAATAGCAACATTTTCACTACTGGAACAGCTATGTCGGATCGAATTCAGTTTAAAAAGACTCCTCTACGAGCGCGGATACTGGAGCTGCTATATTCTCTGACTTTAATGGTACTGCGCCTCCTATTAGTTCTGAGCCCATCCGTAGCCGAGGGAGCATCTCCCCGTAGCCTGGCTAAGGCACCTGACTCTACTCACATTCCGTAACCCGAGATCCGATACCCGACCTCCTGTCTCTCCTACCCCGCTTCGCACCTCCTTCCGTTGGTCTCGCCGAGAACTTCTTTTCTTGCTCCCCGCCTTCCGTACCTTGCCCTTAGCCTTGCACCGCTCGTCTTACCGCTCCGTGGGCCGAGTCACATCCTCAACCTGATTAGACTAATCCACTGAGACACCGAACTATGATATTCTATTATGAGTCGACTGAGCCATCCGCACCCATACCTGACTGAGGTGCTTTGATATATGCTTCCTCTTCTCTTCCGGGTACGTGGCATCTTCTCTGAACGCTAGCTCCAGTTCTCTTTTATGACCGCTAGCTCCGGTTCTCGTCACGGTAGCTTAGCTCATGTAATTCTTCTCTATTCTGACCTTCCGTCGGCTCTCCTTTCCTTTCCCTATGATTAGGCTTCTAGTCGGCTGATCTGAATCTCTGCGGTTGGACTTCCCCTATCTGATCTGATTGAACCGATGAGTCACCTCTTTTATCTATCACAGCCTTGTCGCTTCGCACCTTACCTCGCTTTCCTTGGGGGAAGGGGTGATTGGGAGCTGCTTCTGCCCTCCATACCTGGGATGAAGACCTCTCTAGGCCAATTGAATCCCACTAAAGGTCTTCCACGCCCGGGGTGAATGGTGATTCGACTGAGCTGAACTCAACGAAGCCCCTAAGGTCGCCACCCATTTGAACTGGTTTTGCTGCTGACTAGAAAGATTGATTTTTTCACTTCATCTCCCAGCTACTGGAACTGCTATAAGAATGGCTCATTGCATTGAACCGACGAGTCTTACCTTCGCACCGAAACCCAACTATTCTCTTATATAAGACAACTGATCCGAGTATTAGACGAGTCTTTCCTTTCCTTTCAAAGTTCACCCCTACCTTGCTTTAGTGGGGGGGTCTTCTAGGAATGGTAGTGAGATCCCTTCCCGACCTTTAGTGGGACTGGCCTAGATAGCTGCTCTACGCAGCACTAAAACAGAACTGAGCCGTGTGCAAAACATTTCTTCGTAGGGTCCTTAGTCCTCGCGAACGTAGGTTCTATTATCATAGGGTCCCTGCGAAGCCGAGACACCGCCTCACCGCCCTTGAGCAAGCCCACCGGACAAGCCTACCGGACAAGTGACTAAGTGACTAAGAGAAGCTCTACGCTAAAGAGAGTAGACTAGTGCAGAACTCCACCGTCTGCTAAACTTCGGAGCCTGAACCAGTGAAAGGATGAATTGTGAAAAACGAGTTCGTAAAACGTAGTGGAACGAGCCCACCTAAGAATCTTGTGAAGCGTAGCGTGGCTGGCGCACTTCTAACAGAGGCAAGTGCAGCTCCTGTCAATTCCCAAAGAGGTACGGAGGGCAAAGCAAAGTCGATTCTTGACGGTGCGAAGGAGAAGGTCCAGCCAGCCCAGATCCAAGATAGTCAATCCAGGATAGCGTGCCTGGCCTACCAGATCCAGGACAGCATGCCCACTTAGGGAATGATAGGAGCGTGCAAGATAAAGATAGAGGAAAGCATGGGGATTGGAGCGTGCAAGATAAAGATAGAGGAAAGCCAGCCTCTCTTGGGAATGATTGTAGTGTGAGTGAGAGTAGGGGCTTAGGGGCTCTAGTCCTAGGAGTAGAAGGATTAGGCCATCATTCATCATGCTTTATTCATGAGTTGAGTCTCCCATCATGTAAGAAGATAGATCCGAGCGAGCGAGCGAATAGCTTCAGCCTGATGAGTTTTTCTGGTGGGCTGGGGAGAGTTTCTGGCAGGATAGTAGGCTCGCTACATGATAGATCAGCGTAGCTTCACTTGTCCGGTTCGATTCCTGTCGTCGCCTATTCCTCTCTCCGCCTATGAGTATAACGTGTAGAGGGCAGAGTGGGTCACTACTGATTCTTTTGCATGGGCTACCTGCGAGTAAAGGAAAAGGACAAAGAGAAAGAGATTTCACCAGCTCGCTCATGGGCCTGGCCTTCAACTACCATCCCATTCATCTCTGTCTTTGGTCTGGTCTAATGGGCCTTCAGTAGGAAGAATATCAGGCTCTGGGAATCCTTCGACACGCCCTCAGGCTCTGGGAAGCAATAGCGGTCATCAATCAGAAACGAAAGGAAAGACATGATATAGGCACGCACTGGCACTAGGATAACTCAATAAGAGATAGGTAAGG
The DNA here is from genome assembly GCA_037177295.1 of Kaempferia parviflora. Taxonomy (NCBI): domain Eukaryota; kingdom Viridiplantae; phylum Streptophyta; class Magnoliopsida; order Zingiberales; family Zingiberaceae; genus Kaempferia; species Kaempferia parviflora. Next base: position 8,370 of record JBAMIE010008964.1, read on the forward strand.
TCTCCCTCTCACTAATCCGGTCCTATCCATCTTGGGAGGGTCTCCCTCGACAGACTCTTTATATATAGGGACGGTCCCCTCCATCACTAATAAGTAATAATATAATAAGAAATGCTGACCTAGCAAGTGGAATGAACGAGCTCCTGAAATGGAACTCGCCTACCGCCTATTCTCTTATATAAGACAACGGGAAATGTAGCTTTGGCCCTTGAGCTAGCTGACCTAGCAAGTGGAATGAATAAGGAGCAAACGGAATTGGGACAGCCTACTCACTGCTTAAAGAAGAACCAAGAACCGTAGCTGAATTCAGAGCTTTTCACGAGCCTCTTGCTCTTAGGTATTCTGGAATGTGAGGGATGGTTCAGTCCCGAGTTCAAGAATCACTCTTTTTATTCGTATAACATAGTTGGCTATAATAAGTCTTCCCTTATAAAATAGGTTTCGAATGGACTAGAATGAAAGAAAGCAGAGCTCGGAAGCAAGCATAAATAATATGTGTGATTCTCTCTAGGGAGCTACTTGAGCAACTGAATCATTATGTTCTACATGATTTCCGTCCCCTCTCCACGTTCGGAGACTCTTTAAAAGAGCTTTCGCGCCGGGCATGAACTTGATTATCTATCATATCAGTAGGGCCGAAGTGAGAATACTCTCTCTTAAGCCCTCTTTCCCACCCGCTAAGTAAAGTAGGTAGAACATCCTCCGGGAATCTATGGTTTTGATCCTGAGCTCCAAGCACTATTCCTAGTTGGTGTAAAAGGAAAAGGGATGCTGCATGGGAAAGGAATGAGATTAGTAGGCATGTGATTATAGGAAAGGAAAGATAGATTTGGCATGTGGATTATGAGCCCCCGAGTCGAAGAGATCAATCAGGTGATCCCACTCTATGCTCCGAGCTCTGGTCTGAAGATGGAACTGATTCTTGTGCCGAGTCAGCCGAGCCGCGCGGTTCACTTTGAAGTTTGATAAGTGCACACTTTATTATCTTTGACTCTTTTCATGAAGTTAGATCCCGATTCCGAAGCTCAGTTTGATGAGAAAGTGTGTCAAGTCTCCTGAGTTCAAGGCACTTTTATCTAATACTTTATTAGCTATCACCGAGTGCGGGAAATTCTCTGCAAGCCTTCTTGAGTGCAGCCTTATTTAGCATTTCTCAGGTCCCACTCTTCACTTGACGGGGGAGGTAGTTCTAATATAAATAAATAGTTGAGCGCTTCCGAAATATCTTTCTTTGTCCTGCAGAGTATGCCCTCAAAGAGCTCCTTTGACCCAAGCTCACTCAGAACCAAGAGGCCTAAGGGCCATGTGTTAGCTCTTCTTCTCACACTCTTCTTCGGGCGCTGGGTACTTCCATATAGATCCTCGGGTAAGGATGGCGGTGGCCCATCTCCGCTTTTGGCTCGTGGTGCAATGGGGTGTGGGGACGCTAAAAGTCAGAGAGGGGCTCAGGTAGTATGACCCGCCTGGGAGTTGAGAATCTGGATCCTGCATTGCTTAAACATAAAGTTCAGTCCGGAAGAGTGGGCAGCGCTTCAGCCTTTACCATCAAATTCTCCTTCACCTTGCTCTTGTGAATCTCTTCTCTTCCTCTCCTGCTCTGCTCTTTTTATTTGGTCAAAGACTAAGCAATATAAAGATCTGTATATGATCGATGGAATGAATCTACCGCCTCTTGACTTTGGTACGAAACTACCGCTAGGGATTGAATCTTGAGGGAGCACCGAGTTGGCCAGCTCTTCCTCTTACAGATACCGTCCTCATTCAATAGGTAGAGTTCGGTAGATCAGGTGACCTGGGGAGTGCCCGTCTGCAGAGCGAGTTGCTAAGTCAGACAAAGGATCTCCCCTCTCTCTTTGAAGTAGAGAAATGAGATTTCAGTGCAAATGAAAGAGGCTTAGCTTCGTTCTTCCGTTCGCAGCCAGTACTCATAGCACCCTGGACTCCTTTCCGAGTGTCCTCTCTTCTCTTCTGTTCTACTATCAAAGTTCTGTCAGGAGCGGCCATTTTTTCCCGGATCGAATAGCGTTAAGGCCCGCGACTCCGAACTTCTTCTCCTTATCCCCGCCCTCGTTAGTATAGTCAAGTTCCTCTTGAAAGAAGATACCTGCTAAAGAAGACCTATTGAAAAATAGCCGTGTCTCTGCAGAATCAATCCTCTATGTCTCCTTTCCAACTACTGTAGATGCGCTACCCTAATGCTGCCTGGGAAGAGCCCTCCACAATCAATAATATGCATGCGTCCACAGTCAAGTTCGCGCATATCTTTATCTGCTAATCGCAACTATCCGTTTCAGTCGAGCGGCAGTCAAGGTCCAATAGATATTGGTCAAGTCGTGGTGTCCGGAATGAGCACTTCGCTCGCTCCCGCTCCTGTCGTCATTCGCTCCTCTTCTTATGGTATGGTTCTCTCTCCGTCTTGTTTGAGTTCTTGTTCTCTCTTTTCTTACTCTCGACTTTGGATCTTAATCTTAGCACCGGTAATTTCACTTACGGATCTCCGCACAGCGGTGTTCTAAATAAAGACGCTACACTGAGTTTGCCCCTCGACTCCAATAAGACTTCTTGCCCTATCTACCCTACCCATGGTAACAGATTCCACTCTGTGCCCAAGTGAGCCCCCCATCTCCGGTATGAAATGAAGTGGCACTCGTTACAAACTCTTACTATAATGTCTTCTCCACGAGACTCAGTAGTGAATGGGACGGCGTGCTTTAGCGCTCTCTCCGTTAATAGTACCCATCATTTTCTACCGATCATCTAATCCCCCCCTTTCTTTCTGGTCCCCAGCTCCTAGTTCCCGAGAGACTAAGCATGAGTTCTCCCTGGCAGATAGTAGAGAGAAGAAGGAAGAACCACATAGATAGGTGAAGCAAGAAGCCGTCCCCGTGGCGAGATGGTGGATGAGGCGGGGACAAATCTGAGTAGACAAAGCGGAGGATGGGATAGCATGGAGCCTTGGGATAGATGGGATAGCATAGAGCCTTGGGATAGCATGGTATGAGCCGAGCGTATGTCATGGCAAGCAGTTTGATTGGTTAGGGGTCTGGGAGTGGATTCCCTACAGGCGAGGGCTAAAGGATCCTTTGGATTTGAGGAGTGAGAGCTTCTTGATCGGTCCGTGGCTTAGTGTGTGTGTGAACCTTTCTTTTCCGCTCTGCACCTTCCCATTGTGTTTTGTGCTTTAGTCTAGTCTAGCGAGCCATGAGTTGGCGACACGTGAGCGAATGAAAGCCAGTGCTAGACTTTCGGGAGAGATGCCCGCTCTGCTTTCTAGCTCGCTTCCAGTTTAGTGCTTTTGATGGGCTCGTGGAAGAGAAAGCCCTTGTTGGCGTCTATACCGGTTAGGGGAGCCTTCGCCTCATCTCATTAATCCCACGGTGGGCTCCTTCATTCATCAAAAGAAAGAGATAGAGGTCTGCGTCGCGCGTCGTTTTACTCGCTCCTCCCAAACCAAAGGTCGCCTCAACTGATGAGTTGACCCATTACGCTACACTGTCCTTTGCCCCTCTTATTATGGTCTAAAGGTCTACCACTACTCGAATGACTCTCTTTACTTTATCTTACTCTCCCTACCGCTACCGTGATCAAACCTAGTTGATTCCTCTTCCAGTAGCGTTAAAGCAGAAAGAAGTAGGATAGGCATGCATCTTAAAAGCATCCATCCCATCCGTGCGTAGAGTCTCCTTAGGAACCTTTGATGTACGAAGTCAGTCGGAAGTTGAGCTTACAGACTTTTTCAAGAGCAGGATTTGGAGCGTCTGCACAGCATCCTTTCCTACTTGAAGTGAGTGTGCAGAGAATCCCTCTGGCCTTGGAGCCTATGAGCTCGGTCAGCTGCTTTAGTGGCAGGTTCAGTTTGCCTTTGAGACCCTATGAGCAGGATCGGTTTGCCCGTCAGCATGTCCAACAAGAGTCAAATACAGTAAGAGGGGACTCCAACGGGTAAAGAACTAGATCTAAAAAGAGAAGATCCGGACTAAGGAGAACTCACTCTGACAGGGGAATCCACTATGGGTTCTGACGGCGACACTCCTTTGGTCGCCCTTTGGTCTAGTTCCAGTCTTTCCGGGCAAGAGGGGTGGCAAAGAGATCTATTTGAGCTGAAGCTCGAGGTTCGAGGCAATAGGAGAGGCTGGCTTAGCTTCGCCTTCTAGAAGAGCAGTCAACGACCATGAAAAGAGAGATCTACTTTGGGATGAAGAGAGAAAGAGATGGCTAGGAAAAGCTAACTTGAAAACCTCTCCCTGTTACAGAATATAAAGTGGATCCCATTTCTGGCGAGAAGTAAATCACAACGTACCTTTAGCCCTCTCCCATAGGTTGGGAGCCTTTAAAGTTAGGTTCTTGTTCCAGCATATGTGGATGAAGCGACACTCCCTCTTCGGGGCCTCAGAGTCCCAAACCAATCAGAAAGAAGGAGGAGCGAAGTGACGCGGTGGAGAATCACTAGTTATCGGTCTTCAATGCTTCATCAGCAGGCACATGGAGATAGTTATTTTATAAATCAAAATATGAGTCGTGCACTCAAAGGGGCGGAGCGAACGATAGTGACGCAAAGAGTCACTCTTCTGAAGACCTGAGCTTGAATCCACACTATGACCTTGTAGCAGGACGGGCATGAACAGTAGAAAGGATCTACTACTTTCTATCCCGTTGAGTAAGATGACTAGGAACTATAAGAAGAAGAAGGCAAACCTTAATGCTTTCACGAACCTCTTGCTCTTTGGTATTAGACCATTGGACCGTAGTTCCATTCACTACTTAAGCTATTGCTATTGGGAGTTGGCCGAGTGCCCAGGGAGTAGGAGCCGGCCTTTGATTGGAGACCGGAAGAGTGAGATGAAAAGCTGGAGCCCTCGCGAAGGAAAGAAGTCCAACTCAACCTATATGCTTAATGCAATGTAAGAACATATCAAATCATCTCTTAGTGGATCATATTGCAATAGTGGATAATAGTGGAGAAGATAGCCTGCGTGACTAATGCAAGTCGAACTGAGACTCAAGCTAACCCTCCCCCGAAGACCTATCATCAGACCTAGAAGGCTCACTACTTCATCCTCGGCAGTTCTTGCTTTTATAAGAGTGAGTGGGGTCCGTTCACGAAGGGATCATCTGGAGAGAGTTGAGTCTTGCCCTATAAGAACAATAAGTCAACTCTCTCCGCCCTCACCAGCCTCTAAGTTAGATTATCCGCGCTACTCTTTTTCTGAGCACATCTATGCCAACGAGAGGAAGCAGAAACCTATGGGCTAGGGGACAAAGAGGTCAAGGCGAACTACCATGCCACAAGTTCGAAAGCGCTAAACTTCGCTCCTCGCAAAATGACGAAAGTCACGAGCGATCCAACCAAGATCAGAGCTTCCAACCCAATATAATCCTGACCTATCAAACCAACCATTACTAATAAAGTCAAGAAAGAAGAAAGAAAATGACCTATCACACGAAGAAATGCTCTGTCCTATCACACGAGATCAATCCATCTCCAACAAGATGAGACCTGAGGAACTTGACTATAACCCGTGAAGAGGAGCGAGTGAAACGACGCAGAGACTGAGGGACAGAGGAGCGGCGGCTAATTTGCTTGAAAGGAGGGATCCACTCTACCTAGTAAAGGAGCGAGTGGCATGCTCACCGCTCGTATGGAAGTGCTCACCGCTATATCGGTCTCAAGTAATATGCGATTGAAAGGGGAAATGAGTGCTCTTGTCTGTGGAAATGAGTCTATACTGGCTCGTGTCAAATGAGTGCTCTGGCGGAAGGTACCAGGTCGCGGAATTCAGAAAGGAAGGAGGACTAGACCCAGGATCATGCCTTCACTGGCAGCAAATCAGTTAGGGTAGCGCATCCAGAGGAGGAGCGGAGACCCGTCCCGAGCAAGAGTCGGCAGAGAAGAAAAGAAGCAGTAGACGACGAGGGCTAGGAGCGAACAGAGTGACGCCTATGTGACAGTGCTCAAGCTACGCTCTCTCGGCACAACTACTACTCAAACACAAGGGCGAAGCGTCTCTCGGGACCTAGGCTAGCTCCATGGCACGGCACTATAGAACGTAGCTAAGCAGACGCATGGGATCGGCTTTCTCGGACTTCGGTGGATAGGACGAGCGAACTCCTCATTCTGATTCCTGCTTGAAGCAGAAGTATAGAAGGCCCGAGGTCACGACGGGTCTCTCTTTCTTTGGCAATCCTTTCTTTGGACGCTTTAAGAAGCGGCTTGCTTGATCGAGTTATTGAACGCCTGAGGCGAGACCGACTACAAGTCTCAGCCGCTCCTTATCGTCGCCCCCTCAGTCCGAATGGGAAAGGGGGGGGCACGGAGCTGCTATACTATAGAGAAGAGAGCAGCTATACTGGTATAGTAGAAGAAATCCGCATACGAAAGATGGAATAACAAAGAAAGCAAAGCACTGAAGTACTCTTTCTTATTAGATAGATAGAAAGTAGTGTCCCCATCATTCGAGCAGTGAGTGAATTCGTCCAGTCGTCGGTTCGAATCCAAAGCCCTCAGTAAAGACAGGAAGGAGCGAACGACCTGTGACTATGAGGGATGTGTGCATCAGGGGCGGACTCTTGAAGTAACGAATTCAACCTTGACTGATGCAGAGCAAGCTACCTTAGGAAAGAGTAATAGGTATGAGTAGGCGAGCGAAGAGTAAGAAAAAGAAAAGTGCCAGGGGCGGGGTGAGAGAGGCGGCTCGAAAGGAAGAACTGAATAGGCTCGCTCTTAATTGAATTAGTTAGTCAGTTGGGGCGCAGATCTTTCTACGTTTTTCATAGCCATTCACGCAATACTAGAATTTGGTACGAGCGACAGCGACGTGGCGACGGCGCGACGTGCGACGTTGAGACGGGACGGTTTATGACTTGACTTCTTATCCTACTTTTTATTGGGGTCAGGAACGGTAGAAGAAGAGGTGAAGTAAGGTAGTCTGATTTTGAGAATGCGCTATTGTTATGTTAGGATCTTTGGGTTGCTAATAACTCAGGATCGTATCTGGTTGGTAACCAGACGCCGTCCCTTGCTTTGACAAGTTCCAAAGCATTAAGGAGAGGGTGGCCTTTCAGCAATTTGGGCAATAGTGGGGAGAGTGGCACTCGTCTTAGGATGAGTTACAAACCTTTTCGAAAGCGGCTACTTGGCGTCGTGTGTTTGAACACACGGGGCGGCTAAGGGGATTCCTGATTAGGATCTACCTGGCTGCTACTGGATACCTCACCTTCGAAGGAGCTGTTTGCTCTCTCCACATTGCGCAAAGGTCTTTCGTAGTTTTTTATTTCGGAGATCAGGTTTCTTGTTTACATCTCTTTACCTGAAACAGTGTGCTGTTCATTTGCAGCAGTACTACTCAGATTCTTGTATTAGAGATAATAAACCCTCCATTTCAGTATGTCTAAGTCGAGCAGGGATTCCGACCATCATCCCAGTCCATCATCGTCACATTATTATGTCACGTGGGGAACGAGGAGATCGGTTGGTCCGTTTGTATCTTTCCTGGTTTAGTGTTTGTAGGGTTATTCTTCTAGCCAAGCGGATAAGCAAGGCTACGTTTAGCTCTATCGTTGAGCCTGTGAAGGATATGGACTCTATACATAAAGTTGCGAGTATGATAAAAGATTCATTTGCAACTCTGCAACCTCTGTATATGCCCTGGTTACCTGCGATCCCTCTTTACAAAGGGATATCGTGGGTTCCGACCTGGAAAACGACTCCGAATGACGACCGAAGGATTCGAAGAATCCCGAAGGCACATATTTGAATCACTGAAATATGAGATTGCTGCTTTTGCGGCATCTGTACAGTGGTTCGACATAAAGAGTGCGGATAATCATCCTGGTGGTTTGTGGTCTGAGAGGGTACCCTCTTTATTATAGTTATAACACTAGGGTTCTTTACGAAGGGATGGATGCATATCGAGAGTTTACTCATATGCGGTGCTAAATATGGCGACAATCCCATAGTGCCAGGACGCTTAACATGCACCCTTGTGGGAGCTGGGAAGAGACGCATATTCGCCATTGGGGCGACAACGTCTCCTCCATCCTGTGCATTCTTGGGCAATGCGGGTCTTATCTCGCTTGCCTTGCGATGTTTCTGGCAAGAGGGTCCGCGGCTACGCGCTAAAGGGTTATCAGATATTTGTTCTTTTGACCTGAGTAGCGCCACTGACCGCTGGCCGGTAGTCATTATCCTTACTGTCATGACTCGTGTCTGGGGTAGGGCTACTGCAGAATGGTTTGTCTTTGGGTCCCTGTGGTCGAATTTGTTTTACGTAGGACGCCCCTTATTAAGAAAGGTACGCGTACTACATTTCACCACGGGTCAACCCTTAGGATATTACGGCTCCTGGGCCCTCTTTAGTCTTTCACATCATTATTTGGTGTGGTTGGCTGCGTATATGGTGTCTCCACGGAGACGGTCGCCGTTCGGGAGATATGCTCTTCTCGGAGATTACATTGTCATTGCCGATAGAGCGGTGGCTGAAAGGTATCGTGAGCTTTTAGGAATGCTCGGAGTGCCGATATCTGAGTCTAAGTCAATTGACTCTAAGACGGGTGCTCTTGAGTTTGCTAAGCAGGGTGAATAAAGTTCAAGTTAACTTAACGCCCGTTTCTGCCAAAGCCATTCTTGCGGCTTCGACCTTGCTGGGCCTTTGTCATGTAGCTGGAAAGTATGGCCTTTCGAGGCTGTGTCTTATTAGGCTGGCAGGCGCTGGCTTTAGAGTCAGAGCCCGATTGATGTCATCCATCTTGTCTTTAAGGTGGAAACGTCTTTTGGTGGTATCTGATAGGTCACTATCTCGGCATCGACTACCTTTGGATTGGTGGTTTGGTCGAGCTCTCAACCCTTATTTGAAGGGAATCATAGTCGATGTGGTAAGGACTAGGCTTAAGCCCATGGAATTACGGCTGACACCTGATTCTTATCTGCAGCATCCGAGTGAATCGGACTTCCTTGAGTACACTTGTTACCGCAACTGGTTACAGAAGTGGTTAGTGTGGCTAAAATGGTCTTGTCTGATGATCTCGGATCCGGATCCGCGTCTCGAAGAGCTGTTCGATCCTCCGATGTGTTCTACGACCTGGAAACTGCTGAGAGGAAGGTGCGCACCAGAACTCTCAACTCAATTCCCGAGTGTGAGTCTTATCCTAACGCTCAAGGTAGGAATGAAAGGGTATCGACAGATAGGCTCGACTGATAAGGGTAGAGTGAATGGAAAGAGTAAATGGAAAGAGTCAATGGTACACCATTTACGACTATGGTATGCGTGCCATTTAGATATTCGACCTGTTGCTGCGTGCCATTCACGCAATACTGTAATCTGCTTGGGGCGATTCATGTGAGAACGACGGGCTCGACCTAAAGGGAGAGAGTGAGACCCTCGCGGGACCTCCTGACCTTACTAGTCTCTGCGGTCCGAGGAGCAGCGAAAGGAGCAAACAAAGCTTCAAGTGATAGGTATGAGTCCGTTCCTGTTGCTTAAGTAGTTGTCCCTGTCTGAGTACGGGAAAAAGAGTCGTGATCCAGGAAGCAGTCCATGAAGTCTGAGGTAGGCACTATGAAATTCACTTCTATCTTCTGGTGCATTGCTATTCCGAGCCCACGGGCAGAGTGAGAACGATGCGCTTGCTCTCATTGAAGATGAAAGAACAATTTAAGCACCCGGAATCAAAAGAAAGAAAGAAAAAACTTATCCCTCAGCAACAGACAGGTGTCGTTCATGGCAGCCAGCAACCATGAACTCTACCCTTCAATTTAGACTATCCGATGCGCCCGACTTTCACCATTGACTACTTTCCGATGGGGCCACTCCTTAAATTTAGACTATCCGATGCGCCCGACTTTCACCATGAACTCTTTCCATTCACGACTTTCCGACGCCATCTTAGACTCTCCGAGGCGGTTGGATAGACTAAGTGAGACTGTCCGACGCCCTTTATCGCACTACATGAGGACTTCCTCCCTTTACCCATTCACTCTTGCTGCTCTACACCTTAAGTCCGATCTGGTTATATGCCATGAGGAGCGAACTGAACTCCCGGGGTAGACTGAAACTGAAGAAAAAGCGAATCGTACAAGCTACTACATCTCATAAAGCAATGAGGCTAAGTGAACTCATTTGAGCTTTCGGGATGCATAAAGAGAAAGCACAAAGATTTACATACAGGTCATTCTGCCGGAGACCTTCTGCTTGCTTGGCTACAGTCACTCCTATTAGGTCACGAACTTCCTTCACTTAAGATAAGAGCCTTCTTTGATTTGCTTACCTTCTCGCCTAAGAGACTTCGTTATAATGAACTCTGAAAGAGCCTCATTTACTCTTCATCTTAATCTCTTTCCCTCTCCTTTAACTACTTAACTGCGCTTCCTTACTTCGCCCCGGAGAGTTGCATGCTCTAAGTTATGAATCTTAGTTGACTTCCTTTGAATTCCCTTTTCTGCTCCCCTTGGCTTCCTTGTCCCCGGGCTACGCTGGACAGCTAATAGTTTCGGGTACCTCAATCACTATTCGATTCTTTCATAAACTTCTATAGAACTATCTCACTATACATGATAGTACGAGCGACCGATAGGAAAGAGTCAATGGTACACCTAAAAGTGAATGGCCCGAGCCTCAAAGTTCATGGCCTCAGCCTAAAAGTGAATGGCCCAAAGAGTAAATGGCCCTGAGGCCATTTACGACTGTTGCGTGGCCTAAAAGTGAATGGCCTGAGCCATTCACGATGTTGCTGATAGTCGACCTGTTGCTGAGAGATGTTGCTGAGAGAGTTGCTGATAGTCGACCTGTTGCTGCAGATCCTTTTCTTTCGTAGTGTTTTTTTGAATCACTATATTCACGCAATTACTGTAATCTGCTGATATGTACGATCTTTCTGAGTTTCAGTTTTGAATAGCCATTCACGCAATACTGTAATCTGCGGGAGAGGAACGATTTATGTGATTGCGATAGCGACGTGCCTAGCTTTTGAATGATTGGTACGAAGCTTACGAAGACCCAGAGCAGCAAGCCCTATTAATAAGTCATTATAACGTACTCAAATAAAATGTATACGAAGACATACAAAAGTCATTAAGGACAGAGAGAGTGGTCTTGAGGATCGAATGCTTAAATACTTTGCAGAAAAAGAGTGGCCACGCGAATATACAATTATTGAACAGAAAGAAAAGCTTCTACGGCGGAGGGCTGAGTGATGGCTTCCGACCTAAGCGGGGTTGCACCGTAGGGACCCGTAGTCTAGTCTCCAGAGTTTGAGTCTGCAGGCGGAGACTCGTCATCATCCCAACGTAAAAACGCCTTCAATCCAGTAGTCTACTTCTAGGTGTCTAGTCTTTGAAAGCAGACCGCAGTGAAAAGCCCGTCAACTAGCTAGCGTACCATACCACTTAGAAAGACAGTGACGAAAGTTGTCACAACCCTACGGTCCCACTTCGCTTCTTTGAGACCGTTTGCACCACTTTCAAAGGAGACAGCACGCGTTCACTTCTTATCTATGCAGAAAGAAGTTTGTTAGTTCAGTCTGGTCTGATAGTTGAAGTTCTTGTTAACCAAGTGTATTTTCACTGTTAATATTCCTCAGCAGATTACAGTAATTGCAATCAGCAACAGGTCGACTATCAGCAACTCTCTCAGCAACATCTCTCAGCAACAGG
>JBAMIE010009346.1:0-19975 GCA_037177295.1 Kaempferia parviflora
CTCCTGACATTCTGACAAACGGTTCGCTAAGCTCCAAGAAGGGTAGGGGGGATACTACCCTTGATAACGGGCCGATCGCCCCGGGTGGGGTTTCCGACCGATCCACCGCCTCTGCAAAGAGAACCGGTGTGCAGGCCGACCGAGTGGGTCGCTGGCCGGGTAGGCTACTTACTCTGATCTCTTCCGTTGCCTCTTCAGGGAGGATCGGTATACTAGCCGACCGGATAGACCGTCAACTTGTTTGGTCAGACTGACTTCATTCGAATCAGATCGACCAAGCCTGTGGGCCAGCTGATCCATTGAAACCACATCATCTTATCCTGTTGACTGTGTTGCTGACCGCACTTGGGTCCCGCGGGGCCTGCCCATCCTCACCACATCGTGTATCAATGTTAAATTCCTCAACATTCATCCATCGAATTAAAGCAAATTGAATACATCGAAACAGTGGATGGATGAAAGGAAAATAAGAACGGCAGGCGAGCTTGCGGCCACTGCAGCCACGGCCAGGCCGCAAGTGGCGTGCAGGCTGCTAGTTAGCAGCCTCGGCGGCGGTGATTCCCGGCGCGGCCCGGCCGCGAGTTCGTGACCTCTGCGGCCGTGATTTCATTGGAGGAGTTAGTTATCGAATTTTTGACTCATTATTATTTATATTTTATTAATATAAAAAGAATGGGACTCAAAATCGAGTCCGTCCGGTCCGAATCTACGTTTCGGGGTTAAAGGGACCCTCTCGCCGGAACCGCTAAACCCTAACTGGGGGACTCCGCCTGCCTTTTCCTTTGTGCCAATTTTCCGACATCGGGGTTCCGGCAGTGCTAAGGTCGGTCACCATGGCCCCATGAAATAATGTATCGCGGAATAGGGTATGGTGTCGGTTTGCTTTTGAGGCGTGAGCGGTGTGGAGCAACACTACTGAATCACAAATTCGGAGCTTTATCTTTCCTCTTACGGCGCTCGATCTGTGCGAGTGCTGGGGATGTGACTTCTAAATGCTGTATTCGGTGGGAGAGGGGTTTCTGCGGCTATGCAGTGGAGCAGTTCTCTGACGACGAATATGAATGCGAATTTGATAACCAACAGGTAAGAATTGCAGTGAATGAGGAAGCTTTTGATGATTTCGGTTAATTTACTTGCTTTAAGTATTGGTAAAGTTTATAAGTTTGCCTACGGGTACTTAAATTTCGACTTGTTTAGTTTAACTAGTACTGGAGACTTAATAGAAAATAAAGAAGACATTTTTCTATTGAAAATCTGTTCGGTTTTGATATAGTTACTGAGAAACTACAATCATCTACAGCTTTCTTCTTCAGTGGCTAACATTGATGAATGGAGATGGAAACTTAGTTTGCTTTTACGTAACCCAGAAGAGCAAGAGATTGTATCCAGAGACAAAAGAGATCGGCGAGATTATGAACAAATATCCAATATTGCAAAAATATTGGGTCTTTACAGGTTAGAAATGTTATTCATGACATTTTCCCCTAGTATTCTTTGTATGTTGACAAAACAATGACACATCGCTGTGTTGTTGCTAATGCGTGCCTTTTCATTCTCGCAGTGAACTATATGGAAAGGTAATGGTTGCCAGCAAGGTCCCTCTACCTAATTATAGACCTGATCTTGATGATAAGCGGCCACAAAGAGAAGTAGGTGATGTAACATTGCTTAGAAACAGATATTCTTGTGTCTGAACCATCTAACTCACTGTTCTCAAACAATATCTGTGCTTGTAATGCAGGTGGTCATTCCTCTTAGCTTGCAGAGGAGGGTTGAGGGCCTCCTGCAAGACCATGTTGATAGGATACTGTTAACATCTAACAAGGTCAACAGTGAATTGGAAAACAACTCTTCCAGCAAGGTGGTGGAGGATGATGAACCATATGAAAGCAAAGAATCTTTGGTTGACGGGTCGGTTATGGAAAAGATTCTACAGAGAAAGAGTAACCGAATGAGAAACATGCAGATAACTTGGCAGGTTAATCATTTCCTCTTTGCATGTCTGCCATATAAAATTGTTTCTTTATCTTAGAAGAAGATATTTTCTGCCACCATTGTATTTATCTCTTGTTTTTTTCAGAATATTCTTGTTCAGTACAGATGGTGTGATCATGATTTACAATGTTGAGTGGTCGACATTGGTGAAATTTATTATATTACCTGCCGATCGACACACAAAACATTCTCGAAGCAGCAACAAGTGAACGTCGTGTATGGGTTTCTGCAGTGTTGGCAAGGTTGTGCGAGCATCCTACAACCTTGTTGATGATCGCACGTTACATGCGTATTTTGACTTTTGCAAGGCTTCTTCGTGTTCTGACTTTGCACTCAAGAGGATCACACAAGTGTTATCAAGGTTGCACAATGTCGAGCAAGGGTTTGGCAAGATCTCATCAGCTTCTCCTCTTCCTTTGCATACTGAAATCTCCTTGTTGATTGTGTTCCCTTGGTTTCGCTGTGGCATCCCGAATTGGAGAAGATAATCTCTTTCTCCTCTCCTTCCCCTTTTGCCTCTCTTCCTTTTCCTCCTCGATGCCGTTAACACAGGATCTTGGCAAGCTCCAGTACAACATGAAACTGGCTCGGGGATTGAGACACTAACTTAAAATGAGATTTCAAACCATGGGTATAACAACTATTCTCAAGCATGATTAGATATTTACTTCTTTAGGAGTCTATAAAACTAATTGTTTCACTTGAAATAGAAGTATAGTTATTCTTCTTTTGAGTTGTGTCAAGTTTTTAAAAAGCATATGCAAGCATAGTTAAAAGTCGTATTCCGTTCTGGTTGGATTCATTCCACCTGCCAATGTCACATAGAATAGAAGACACTCACAAACACCTTCACACACATGACACATGTCCCCTCCTCCCCCTTCTCCTTCACATAGTGGCACACACATGGAACCTCCTCTCCTTCCCCCCTTCTCCATGCGAGCACCTTTTAGATCTCTATTGTTGCACAATATTCATCAACATTGCATCTTTATCTCACGGAATCGTCATCTTGTGAGCACCTTCGGCATCACATCGTTATCTCATGGAGTGTTGCCTTCTCCTCCCTTGGCATCGGCTCTTCCTTTGCACTAAAGTTGCATTGACACCCAAGTTACGTTTTAGACTTCTTGAAATCACGTTGAAACTAACATATAAGTGCTTGTCTCAACTCATTTTCCTCTTCTACTCCTCTTCTTCCTCTTCCTTTGACACCAACACTGACATTCTTCTTTGGTTCCTCCTTTAGCACACATCTCGCACAAATACGACCATGATGGCACCATCTCAAGCTGACCAGGGACCAACACCATGGCTTTGGTCGGGATTTCAATCCTTGATGCATGTTACTGCATTACATATATACAATATGATACATATTCAAGTGCATTTGCAGTCCACTTTTTTTTTTTTTTTTTAATATATCATTAGTTATTGAATAAGGGGAGTCTTGCCGCAATTGTAAAGTTGTTGCCATGTGACCTTGAGGTGAGTTCGAGTCGTTGAACAACTTCTTGGAAAATACAAGGTAAGGTTGCGTACAATAGACCGTTCCCTGGGGCTGCATTGGTGGAAGCTTCGTGCACTGGTTGTCCTTTTTTTATATCATTAGTTATTGAAAATAATGTATAAATCCTGTGCTGAGTTTGGATCTGCTGTATATCAAGTCAACCAACTTAAACAATCAATATAAACAAAATTTATAGCTATTGATAGTAATTGGATTAAGCATTCTAACAAATCCATAATCTCATAGAAATATTTCTTGTATACATCTAAGCGATATGTAAAACCAACAAACATCAGATAACACTGCAAGTCAACCAATTGTTAGAAAAGTTACATGTTGATTTAAGAATTATGTACGAATTGTCGCTTATTTAGCAAAGTTGTTTTAACCTAATCAATATTTATAAATGGTTTATTTTGTATGATCTTATGCAACCATAAGTGGATATCACGCGGGCCCTCATTGCATAAGCTTATGCAGCGGTTTTCTAAAACAATGCTGAAATTTTATCGGACTTCTAAATTTTCATTGCTAATAAAAATGATTCCATTTTGTGGTAGTTTATCTGACTTTATTGTATCTAAAACTGTATCTATTTCTTAAAACTAAAGTTTCCATATATTGTGGTTAGAAAAACAATTGGTTTATATTGGGCATGAAGTTTCATCTACAGAAACTTAAATCCCATTCCTTTAATTTATTGCAATTATGTATAGAAATTTGTTTGATGTGCACCAGAGAAATGATGTGATGACCAAATTTTGACAGGAATCACCGGAAGGTGTAAAGATGCTGAATTTTAGAAAATCCCTTCCATCATTCAAGGAGAAGGACAGATTACTGGCTGCTATCGCCCGCAACCAGGTTTGAATTTTTTGGTTAATGTGCATGATAGAAACTTTTCCCATCTAAATGTTCTGCAGTTTAACTTGTTTTCATTTTCTCATGTTTGGGTTCTGTGAATAAAAGGAAAACTTTGTAGTGCTAAAAAACTGTGTGGATTCTTTGTGGGTTCTGTGAATAAAAGGAAAACTCTGAAAAAGATGTTCGTTGCATTTAGTTGGTTCACAACGCCTTCTTGCTTACAAGTAGCAATTGCACGCAAACACAAACATTGCCAAATCAAATGACAGTTATCACTATGTTTTATGATAGCCCATAATTGTAATTGTCATTTGCAAGAACATTTCTCTTAATGACTATCATGTCATTCCATTTTAATTTTTGTTAAGAAAAAATAGAATTGTTTCTTTATAGACCATTAAGATATTTCATATTTGACACATTTATTAATCACTTTTTATAACGTAAATTGATGTCACAAAAGCGTTTAAAACAATTGGTGCCAACAATCTAAAAAACAGATAGAAGAATATTGGAGGTCAAATAGTGGACCGCCAAAAAGAAGAGTGGAGAAACCCAACATGAAATTTGAAATCAATTCCCCTCTTCTTCCTATGAATAATAGTTTATCTTGAGAGAGGGAGATTGGCTTTATTTATAATACAAGGTCTTAGAACAAAGTAGTTTTTCTACGAGGTAAACATTAAATTGTATTAAGTACCATGTATTAAATTAATTTAAATTTCAAATTAACTAAAAATAAAAATACTTTAATCATTGGGGCTCCAAAATTTGAACTTGATTATAAAATTCTTAATTAATTAAAAATATAAACATTTGACCATTTTGACTCCAAATCTTGAATTTAAATTTATTTAAATATATTAATATAGAAAGCTTAATAATCATGAAACTCCAACATTTGAATTTTAAACATAAAATTCAGATTTAACTAAAACTGGAAGATATTTTGAGCATTGAATTTCAAAATTTCAAATAGAGAGTTAAAATTTGTAACACAAACATATAATATGCTGCATCAGTATGTCTAACTGTCTGTCTTTTATTTTATCACTCAATGCACTTATGCTACCTCTCAATTATTATCCATAAATTTGTTGACAAGTGAATTTTTGCAGAATAAGGTGTGTGTACTCATCATTTGGTGCTTATCTATTAGGTGATGGTAATTTCTGGGGAAACTGGTTGTGGTAAAACAACTCAACTTCCTCAATATGTACTAGAATCTGAGATAGAATCTGGCCGTGGAGCATTTTGTAATATCATCTGCACTCAGCCACGAAGGATATCTGCTATGGCTGTTGCAGAAAGAGTTTCAACTGAAAGAGGGGAGAATCTTGGTGAGACAGTAAGTCTCTCTCCATACTTCCCTGGTTTGCTTTGGCAAGAGATATTTAATGATTATTGTGCTTATTTTGAAATTTCCTTTACAAGCTTTGTTCTAGACATTAGTTTTTGTGATAGGTTGGTTACAAAGTTCGATTAGAGGGAATCAAAGGAAAAAATACACATCTACTTTTTTGTACCAGTGGAATTTTGCTAAGAAGATTGCTGGGGGACCGAAATTTGAATGGTGTAACTCATGTTTTTGTTGATGAAATTCATGAACGAGGCATGAATGAAGGTGTGTTTTCCACATTATACAAATGCAAAGGCTTTCGTCTTTTGCACAAGCTGTTTCAGTTGTTTGTTGCAAGGTTGCATGTACTTTTTTGACATGTGCAGATTTTTTGTTGATCGTGTTAAAGGACCTTCTTCAACGCCGTCGTGATTTGAGGTTGATTTTGATGAGCGCAACTCTAAATGCTGAATTATTTTCAAGTTACTTTGGTGGGGCACCAACAATCCACATTCCTGTAAGCTGTGTTGGTTAATCTTTGATTTTTGAATGCCCATCATTCTCATTATCTCTTTGAAGAATTGCAAAATACTCATACTGCTGAAATTTTCTTGGTCTCCCTTACTCTGAATTGTGATTCATTCTGAGGCTATGATTTAAGGGAACTGTTGTGAAGTGAAGATTGAAAATATTGCATACTCAACTTTCAGCACCATAAAAATTAAGTAGATTATTTGTGGCATTTTCTATAGAATTGTTTTCATTAGTATTCCATAAGTGTACTAAATATTAGCAAGAAACTGAGTTTAATTGTTTTATTTTTGTTGAAAAACTTTACGAAGTGTATCAGAAAATGTGCACATAGTAGTTTCTGCAATTTGTACTTTTAATTTATGAATCAAAAATTACCCAGCATTTAGTATTGATAAACCTATCCTTTTCTAAATGCAAATATTTTCTTTTTTTCGGAGGATGTTACCAATTATCTTCTACATAAGTTCATCAGTTGTGGATAAATACCTATATCAAAACATACTTCTCATGACATTTTCAAAGAACAGCATGTTTGCTTTGTGTCTTTTAAAACCAAATTCTGCTTAGGGCTTCACCTATCCTGTAAGGGCACACTTTCTTGAAGATATTCTTGAGAAGACCGGATACAACCTGACTTCTTTCAACCAAATCGATGACTATGGCCAAGAGAAATTGTGGAAGACGCAGAGGCAGCTAATGCCGCGGAAAAGGAAAAATCAGATTACTTCTCTTGTTGAGGTACTACACTACTACTAGTGTTTGCAAAAATCTTAAGCAAATGCAGTTCTTACATGTTGGTACATTTTGTTTGCAGGATGCTCTTAAAAATTCAAATTTTGAGGGCTACAGTTCTAGAGCACGTGATTCTTTGGCCTCCTGGACACCAGATTGTATAGGTTTTAACCTTATCGAGGCTGTTCTATGTTATATATGCCGGAAGGAGCAGCCAGGTGCTGTGCTTGTGTTTATGACTGGTTGGGACGACATTAGTTGCTTGAGGGATCAGCTAAGGGCTCATCCTCTTTTAGGAGATCCAAACAGGGTGTTGGTAATTGCATGTCATGGTTCAATGGCCACTTCTGAACAGGTGATTTTTGTGATCATGATTTTGTCTGTTTCTTAATTTTTTTTTTCTGTTTTGCTCCTTGTAAAATGTACATATTATTTTCATTATGTCTTATCTGAGTAAGTGTTCACTTCATTGTCAAGGTGTTAAGAATGTAAATGCATCGTGTGTAGACTCAGTTCTTGCTGAACAAACTTTTTTATAGATCAATCACGATTGACATGGTATTGGAAAACAGTTCTTGTGTTTGGATTGTGCTATGTTAGTAATAGATCTCCAATTAAGTTGAGTTAGTCAACATGTTGGGCTTGGCCCAGTTCACTCGGGTCCATCAACCTGGACTGGAGGAGAGTATTAAGATTATAAATGTATAGTCTTCTAAGTTTTCAATGGTCAGTCAGTTGAATTCAACACCAATAATTTTACCATATATGAGAATTTCTTTTCATTTTTTTCTTTGAAATGAACATTACTGCAACTTAATTTCTGTTTCTGCATTTTTCTGTGTGTGTTCATGCAAGGTATGCATATATTGTCTTTATAGTGTCGCAACTATTGGTCAGAATTGGGTGGAAATGAGAAATTGAGGTAATTGTATGATAAGCCATCCATCTTAAGTTAATTCTCTCATGGTTTTTAACTTTTTATGAACTCTCTAAGTGTAGGTCTTTGCTTATAATTCTGCCCAATATTCTGTCAAATGTGAAGCAAGCTAGAAAAGTAATTGTGAATTTAAGAAGATTTGCAGGAATGTCTTGGTTGGATTGAATTATCTCAGGGAGTCTTAATGACACCCTTATTGAAGTTTACCAGGAGATCCTTATATGCTTCTATTGGCCTCCTGATGTAACATAGCTTTCCAATAGAAAACTAGGAGATCATATTTGACACTTTGTCTAGAATTGACTGATCAATCAGTTACATGTTTGCAATTCCTTCCCTCTTAATTAATTTTATTAAATTAAGAGAATATTTCCCATCTCATTTTGATGCTGCATTTCTCTTCTAATATCTTATTCTTTATGAATATTTCTAGAAACTCATTTTTGAAAAGCCTCCACCAAATGTGCGAAAGGTAGTCCTGGCTACAAACATGGCAGAAGCAAGTATTACCATAAATGATATCGTCTTTGTTGTAGACTGTGGCAAAGCAAAGGAGACTACATATGATGCTTTGAACAATACACCTTGCTTGCTGCCATCCTGGATTTCTAAAGCTTCTGCCCGTCAAGTGAGATACTTTCCTTCAACATTTATCATTTTATGTCTCTTGGATATGTTTTATTTAATGTTTTTAAAGTTTAGATTATGTTCGTGATGATTTCCAATTTATTCTTGAATGAATTAAATTATTTATCTATCAGCAAATTTAAATTTAGAATGATAGCATATAATGTTCCACTTGGACCTGGATTTCCCTGTTTTTGCCCATCAAATAAGGTATCCCACTTCAAGATTTGTCATTTACATCTCTTATCTGGTATTTATTTATTTATTTTTTTCAGTGGGTTTGATTTGTCATTAGCTGACTCCACCCAGTCGGATAAGGCTGGGTTGTTGTTTGTTAGATTTGATGATTCCCATCCTAATCTTGAATTCATTAAAACTGCTTATCAGCAACATTTGGATTTTTAAATTACATCATAGAATATACCACTTGCACTTGGTTTTAAAACCCCCCACCTATATTAGTTGTCATTTGATTCGTGAGACATTTAAATTGTCACTTGTATTGTGTTATGCTCGTTCTAATATGTTCTTTCCTTTCAGAGAAGAGGTAGGGCTGGACGCGTGCAACCAGGGGAGTGCTATCATCTCTATCCTAGATGTGTATATGATGCCTTTGCAGAATATCAACTTCCTGAGCTGCTGCGAACTCCATTGAATTCATTATGTTTGCAAATAAAAAGCTTGCAAGTTGGTAGCATAGGAGAGTTCTTGTCAGCGTCTTTGCAGCCCCCAGAATCTCTCGCTGTAAGTATTGCAATTTGCAACTTATTACTGAAACTAAACAGGTGAAACCTGCATTTTAGCTGGAAGCCTTTCTTTGCCTTTCATTATTCTTCTGAAGTTATTTGCGAGTACTAGTTCAATAAATTAAAACTTTGACTTGCAAAATCTACTACATTTGATTAGTTTTTAAATGCTGAGATTCATAAAAATTAGTGTGCAATCATATTAATTATATTATTTATGAAGATCACTGAACTATACTTAAGACCTGTCCTCCACAAATTTCAAACTTGGAAGCCTGCTATGTTTGATTGCCCAACTGAATTGTCAACTTCATTTTGTGTATATCTAGATCATATACGTGGTCCCCAAATCCTGTGCACATTGAGTGTTCATTTAGAGTAATAGAGTCCCGAATGAACCAAAAGTAGGGAGACTACATGGCACTCTGTGATGATTTCCCCCGTTTTGCTTTTTAAAAATATAATCTTATTGAAGATATGTATTTTTTGTGCACTGACAAATCATCAACGGTTTTACTCGCTTTTGCAAAGTTTCATGGTTCTGAGTTCAGGCATGGCTTTTACCAAGATAATCTGTACTTTGTACCATGATGAAAGTTGAACAATGTTATCCTTTTTTTTCTTTTCGTTTTGTCTCTTTTCAGAAGGGTTGAACAATGTTTGTACTACCTAGTGTCATGTCTTGAACTGGTGGTTAATGCTCTTGCTTTCCAATATAAGACTATGGTTCCTTCTAGGTCAGTACAGAAGTGAGTTAAAATTCTGTATTAATACAGGTCCAAAATGCTGTTGAATTCCTGAAGAAGATTGGAGCTCTAGATGGGCAAGAGAATCTTACAAATCTTGGTATGAAGTAAAATGACATCATCTTGAGATTCTTTAGATTCCAAATCTCTTGAAATTCAGTTTTTCACTTTTGTATCATGTAGGTCGATATCTATCAATGCTTCCAGTTGATCCGAAGCTAGGAAAGATGCTTATTATGGGTGCTGTTTTTCGGTGTGTTGATCCAGTTCTTACAGTAGTATCTGGTCTAAGTGTTAGAGACCCTTTCTTATTACCACAAGACAAGAAGGATGTGAGTTCACTTCTCTAGTGGGATGACCAAAGATTATGATTATTTGGTTTCATGTTTTATATTGTAGCTATTTTTGGAATTCAACTAATCCTTGAAGCAATGTTTTTGTCAAATCTTATGGATTCTGCATTATTCTATAAGCGCATTGATTGGTTTTACTTTTTCTAATTTTATAAAAATTGTTATTACCCCGTGCATAGTGGAAAGATATTTAGTCCTCCATGACTTTTTCGTAGTACACATGAAAGATGGATGATTATTCATGGTTGCACGAATGGTCATTTAACTTCTTTTCTTCAGTTGGCAGGAACTGCAAAATCACGATTCTCAGCAAAGGATTACAGTGATCATATGGCTCTTGTTCGTGCATACGAGGGATGGAAAGATGCAGAGAGAGAAGGATCAACATATGAATACTGCTGGAGGAATTTTCTTTCAACACAGACTCTTCAAGCAATTCATTCTCTTAGGAAGCAATTTAGCTTTATTCTAAAAGATGCTGGTCTAGTAGATACAGACTCCAGCATCAGTAACAGCTTGAGCCATAACCAGTCACTGGTTCGAGCTATTATATGCTCCGGGCTGTTCCCAGGGATAGCTTCAGTAGTGGTAAATAATTGGTCACTTCTTTGGTAGATGTTTGTGCAATTTTCTCCTATTTAAGCTTCAGATCTTTTTATTCTTGTTATGTTATGCTCACGCAGCACAGAGAGAAGTCTATGTCTTTCAAAACCATGGATGATGGCCAGGTTTTACTTTATGCTGTAAGTACAAAGCTTTAATTAATCATTTTTAAGCACATGATAAATTCAATTCTTTCAGCTTCATAAGTTTGATTTTGACATATTTTAGGAACTCATTCGCATTCAGATATAAAGTAAAATGCAACATACTAATGCTTGTTTTTGTTGACTATAAATAAGCAAATTTTTTATTATGGACCTTCTTGTTCTATTGACCTTAGACATTATTTTCTTTTAAATGTCATGTGCTTGCTTATGGAATCTAAAATCATTACACAGAACTCTGTGAATGCAAAGTATCAGACAATCCCATATCCCTGGTTGGTCTTTGGCGAGAAGGTGAAAGTCAACACTGTTTTTATTCGCGATTCAACAGGCGTGTCCGACTCAATATTGATCTTATTTGGTGGATCTCTTGTGAGAGGAGAAGTGGTATTTCTCTTCCTGGATCGAAATTCTATTTAGACTGACTGTTTATTACAATTGTTTTTTAGCTGATTGGAATTTTATGACTAACTAGTCAGGGCACTTAAAGATGTTGGATGGCTACATTGATTTTTTTATGGATCCAAATTTAATCAATTGCTACTGGAACCTCAAGATGGAACTCGATAAGCTTGTTCTTAGAAAGGTATAATAACCCAAATTTAGCTGCTTCTCTAGTTGCCTATAATAGTTTATTATATTATAACTTGATAGACGAGATGTTTACTTTTACACAATCACTATTCATTCCTTTATTGCATTTTGTTATTCGTCAAAAAATTTACTGGTACATCTCTGTTGCGTCCCTAAAATCTTCAATTCAATGCATCAGCTTGAAGATCCAAAAATTGATATCCACAAAGAAGGCAAGTTCCTAATGCTTGCCGTTCAGGAGCTTGTTTCGGGAGACCTGTGCGAAGGAAGATTTGTGTTTGGAAGAGAAACTAGAAGGACCAGGGCTAGCAGCAATGAGAGTAACAAACATGATCCCGTGAAGAACGTCACAAACCCAAAGGGCTTGCTACAGACATTACTGATGAGGGCCGGTCACACTCCTCCGAGGTACAAGACGAAACACTTGAAGACCAACGAGTTCCGTGCGATAGTTGAATTCAAGGGGATGCAATTTATCGGAAAGCCAAAGAAATGCAAGCAGTTTGCCGAGAGGGATGCTGCTATAGAAGGTCTGGCATGGCTGACACACACTTCTGACAAGCGACACCGGCATGTAGGCGACGAAGACTCTGAGATCGATCTCACAGACGATATGCTGAAGCTTTTAAGCAAGCCTAGGCGAAAGAAGTCGAAGCATCATCGCTAAGGCTATGATGGTTTGCATAACGCTTGATAACAAATGCAATGTCACCTTTGGTTGCCCCATCATTATTAGATTAGAAGGGCAATGCATTTATTTATTTTTCTTGTGCATTATAGTGTTCTTATTATTTGTCTGATAAATCTTGTATTTCAAGAATGAGATAGTAAATGGATAGATCTTGTATTTATCACCTGCTTCATATTGCAAATCTTCATATTACTTTCAAGATCTACTATCTAGTTATATTTCTCAGTAGATTTCTTTATTCGTGATCACCTCGCCAAAGAGAATAACATGTTAATTATGTGATAATCATGATGTGATTAATTAATATAAATTAATTTATATTAAAGAAAATACTTTTATATGGTCTATATTTAATTAAACAAATATTATATTTTTAAATTAGTTTATTTATTTCTAAATTTGGCAGTCATTTATATATATGCCTATTTTTTATTGAATAGGATAATATTTACTTTTAAGAATGTATTTAATAATGTTAACCTGCAGGAGCTAAGTGAAAATTCCTCCAAAACATTAGAAATACTTTTGGAGGAATTTATAAATTTGGTTCGATTTATTCGGAAATTCAGTTTTTTTTTTTTGAAAAATCGATTAATTCGGTTCGGGTTCGGTTTTGAAATTTCTTATTCGGTTAAACTGAATAGACCAAATTTTTGAACCAAATTAAATTTTTAGACCCTAAATTTTTGGACCGAACCGATTTTTTATTAAAATAAACCGAATTTTTCAAAAAAATCGGTTTGTTCGGTTTATTCGGTTCGATTTATTCGATTTTATCAAAAATTCAGTTCGGTTTGTTCTATTTTTTTTAAAATTCGGTTCGGTTCGATTTGCTCAGAAAAAAATCAGTTCGATTTGGTTCAATTTATTCGGTTCGATTTCAACCGAATACTCACCCCTACAATCTTTCCTTGTCTTAATTAACGGAGAGGGGGCTTGTTGTAAATAAGTTGCGCCATTTCAAATTTGACAGGTTTCCAAATTTATTTATTACGCCTAAAATTATATTATATTGAAATGGTCTAAAAAAGTAATTATTTCGATTACCAGGGGGGATTGTAGAAAAACAGCGTGCCAACTTCCCTGTTCCCACTCTGCTTTAAGAACCCCAACGGCGTTCTGGCGCTCAGACGAAAGCGAAACCTCCTCCTCCCTCCCTGTTCCATTTCTTTTCGCCGGCTGTCGAATTCAAACCCGTGCCCATCGTGCGCCTCTTTCTCCGCTCGATCTCCAATTCATGGACGAAGAACCGACCTCCAGCTCCCCACTGAAGGACGAGGCGGCCGCGGACAGTCGATGAGCGGTGGTCTCCGGACCCCTCGCTTACTCCGGTGAGGTCTTGCATTTCTTTCACAACTTTTGTGACTTCAAGTCCCCTCTAAAGGAAATAGGGCAATCTGAGTCCTTCTCGAGGCGTATCGCTGCATTGGGTAATATTTTGGGGATCAAGAAGCCTCCAAGGTTCCCTGAGGATCTTGAAGATGCCTCTGACTCTCTAGCTGTCCCCAACGACGAGTTTCGTGGTCGTCTTGCGATCTCTATGGACGAGTTCAGGAGGTCGAGGGAGGAAAAGGAAGCCGAAGGTGCGAAAGATGAGACCGTCTCTGCGTCAGGCTCTTCTGTCAATGTGGCTATGAAGGGTAAGAGGACGACAGCGGTTCCTCTGAAGGTACCATTTCACATTTCCACCATTCCGCGTCCACAGGACGTATATAAAATACGAGTGAATAACGACAACAAGCCGTTTGAACATGTATGGTTGGACACGGGCGATGGAAATCCGATTCATCCACTGGTTAGTCATTTGGGATTTTGTATTTCTTTCCCCCCTATAAAAAAAATCCAAGTGCTTTCAAATGTATTAGTTTCTTGCTTCGGATAATTCATGTGAGGTTCAGATAGTTAAGATAAATGTATTAGTTTTACTCAAGTGACTGAAACTTTGATTCTTATTTAACTAACATTTTTTGTTATGTTATATGCCTGCTACTAGTAAATATTTGCACGAATATATTTTATTGGTTAATTACCGGCTATATTTTGTTTCATAGTTTCACTTTATTCCCCTATATGCAGGAGAAGTTATCTGTTGAGGACTTTGTTGGTAGAAAATCTGAAAGTGAGCCGGTAGAACCGCTTCCACTCGAGTCTACCCCATTTAAGCTGGTGGAAACTCGGAAGGACATAGAAATGGTAGTTGCTAAGCTTCAGGATGTTGATGAATTTGCGGTCAGTACCAGCCAGAAGTTTTTAGTGTGGTACTTTCCTATTGTGTAAAAGAAATTTTCTTTTTTGGTGGTCAGTATGCTGTAGTTCCCATCCATATTGTGTTAAAAGTGCCAATATTCTTTATCATTTAGGATGATAATTAAATTAGTAGACAACTGTCACAAATAATCTGTCCCTCTCAGCTAAAAGTTCAATCATGCCAATTAATTTTGAATTGTCTCTTCTCAATCTAACTCTTCCAAGCATATTAGCATTGTGTACTTAGCTTCAAAGGCCATACCCGAAAACATGTTATTGGTTCTATCCTCTAGTTATTTCTACCAAGAAAATAACTTGAGTAACTTGGAGTTAAATTATCTTCTTCTGAGAAAAACTAGCTCAAACTAACTCTACCTTATTTGTGTGTAGGTAATTGAAGCAAGATTATTTGTTTTAGCTTTGAAGGGACATATATGAAAACTTATCCTTGCTTCCGTGCCCTAGTTTTCTTTCCTTTTTAGAAAATAACTCTAGTATTCTTGGAGGAATGTTTAGATTGATAGTGAAAGATTTCTTTCTTGGTTTGTCTTTCATCTTAGCTCGAATAGTTTACTTTTACTTCCTTTTTTCTGAATGTATAAAAAATGTAGTGGTTGTTAGTGTTTCTCTTTTGAAGGCAAGTTTACTGAAGAAACCATGCACTAGATGATATGGGATTATCTGATGTTTTTATCATTATATGTTCAAACATATGCTTCAGAAACAATTTTACTTTAAAAAAAAATCAGTACTATGTTTTGAATGTGGTCAAACTTTTGAATTCCAGGTGGATTTAGAACACAATCACTACAGATCATTTCAGGGGATAACCTGTCTGATGCAAATATCTACAAGAGATGAAGACTTTGTAATTGACACCCTCAAGTTACGAATATATATTGGGATATACTTGAGAGAAGTTTTCAAGGATCCTTCCAAGAGAAAGGTAGTATATATTTTGAATCAAAAACTAATTAAACTTAACTTCCTTGTCAGCCTATCTGTTGTCATTAGGTAATGCATGGGGCTGATCGTGACATCATATGGTTGCAACGGGATTTTGGCATATATATATGCAACCTTTTTGATACTGGACAGGTAGTCATTTATCAGTTCTTTCACTTAGGCTACATTTGAAGTCTATGTTTTTATGATTTTCCAACCCACTATTTCTTACATATTGGATTTGAAGTCCTTCATTAGAACTATGCACAACCTTTGCTTGGATAGTTAGCTTCCTAGTTAAGATCATAACCTTCCTAGTTAGCTTTATGGTCATTTGTTATTCAGGTGTTATCGTAGTACTTTTAGGACAGTAAATCTCCTCCTAGATGACTAACACTTGTGTGATACTATGGTACTAGAGTACATGAAGTCCTTGCTCTCTAAGCTGTTACTCTTTTTCACTTTATACAGGCATCAAGGGTATTACAAATGGAAAGAAACAGTTTGGGGTATCTTTTGCGTCACTTCTGTGGAGTTGAGGCAAACAAGGAGTAGTTTTTTTAGCCTCATTTAAAAATTTTATATCATAATTCTATAGTCCTGATAGTTAACCATTCACATCAAACAAATAAAATGTGAGTTGTTACGATGCAGCTACCAGAATGCTGATTGGAGATTACGCCCTATTCCGGATCAAATGCTCAAGTACAGTATGAAGTCTATCTTTCCATACCATTTTTTTGAAATTTATCTTTCCAGACAATCTTTTACTTAAGTATACGCTCACCAGGATATGACATTCAGATCATCATTTCAAAACTCTAACCATAGTTGTTTCATGTAGGTATGCTAGAGAAGATACACATTACCTTCTATATATATATGACCATATGAAAAGAATATTGTTAGCTGAATCCTCAGATGAAAATGATCTTATATTGGAGGTATATTTTTTATACAGTCATTTGTACCTGGAGAACTAATGCTTAGTTTATTAAGGATTTATCCATGCACGCTTTTCTGTTATATATCATATGGCACTTGTTACAAATTGTTCTTTCTTTAACATATTTCATTTGACTGTGACTACTTAACAGGTCTACAAGCGTAGTAGTACAATCTGCTTGCAACTTTACAAGAAAGAAATTTATACTGATACATCATATCTTAGCATTTATGGGTTGGCAGTAGCATTTCTACCCTCTCTTTAATTTGCAATTGCTTTCTTTTTGTAGTGTTAATGCAAATTAAATCAAATGTACCTTCTTTGCAACCTTATCAACAGGTTGCGATGATTTAGATGCCATGCAGCTTGCTGTTGCTTCTGTAAGTATATTACTTGCTTGTATAAGATTGATCTGAAGATTCCAATTGAAATAGTTTCTGTAGGATAAAGAATCATGAGTATCCATGGCCTGCTTTAGGTACTAATAAAATGTTAGAAATTTTGTGTTTGTCGGGTCATGGCCTCAATTCCTCTAGAAACAGAACTACTTGTTATTTGTTTTGTTATTCAAGGTCATAATTAAAAAGAAGGATATGTTCAATAGCTTATAGAGAAGTAGGTTGTTTTGGTGCTAAAAATTGTACATCCATTTGATATAAGAGACACATAGACATGTAGACAGTGGACCAGCTAAATGACTTGTGCTTGGGGTATGAGACTCGCATAATTAGAAGTTTGCCATAGATGCTTTCTTAGATGTGTATTATTGCTTGTCATGTGCATGTGACTGATCTTATTCCAGAAGTTGATAACAATTCACAACCATGCTTCTTCAACAGGGTCTTTATCACTGGAGAGACTTTATTGCACGTATACAGGATGAGAGTACTGGTTACATATTACCCAATAAAACCCTAATTGAGATTGGTAGATTATGATTTTTTTTTTTTTTTTTTGTTATCTTTATTTTTGGTTCTTGAACTTGGCAACTTATCCAATGCTATTGATGCTGTTTGATTGAAAAGCAAAGCAGATGCCTGTTGTTCCTGAAGCATTGGGGCCGTTGGTGATGTTTAAACACCCCGTCGTTGAACAACATCTAAATTCAGTCATTGGAATTATTAAGAGTTCAATTGCTAATTCTTGTGCTTTTGAGAAGATCTCAAAACAACTAAAGGTGGAGCGAATCGATGCAGTAAGTCGTAAACTTTCTTCACGATGATACTATATATATTTGAACATTATTTAGCAATTCTTCTGAGAAATACTCACCTCTGATAAAGTGTGTCTTACAAGGTATTAAAAATTGTACAGCTTGAGCTTGTTTAGATGCTGTTAGAGTCATAAGACGCCTATATTCTAGTAGTTATTTTTCTTGTCCTTGTAACAAGAACCATTCATCTAATTTGACAAAAGCCGTAGATTCTTTACATCATTGTTGGTTCAGTGAGGCAAAACTGGTGAAAGTAGTTTTCCACAATTTCAGGGTCATTATAATTATGAAAGTCATAAGGAAGACCCTCATTGCCCTAACCTTTTGGATTGGATTGGATTAGTAGAAGGTGAAGTAACACCTCGTCACACTAAACTTCTGAACCAGGATTTTACTAGCCCAGTCCGATAAATGGTTCATAACAAGAAGGATTTTACTTGTGGTAGAAATGCATTTATCGTCTCGGTGCCATAGTTTTATTGAACACCTCACAATCTTTGCACATTTTAACTCGTCTTTGTTTTTTTTTCCCCTCTTTCTCCAGCAAGTGGAGCAAATTGTGGCGCAAATTAAGCGGTTGCAGAGTCGAGCTTCCCATCCTTGAGGCAACATAAGGACGCCATACCATTGATGTTTTCCCCTTCTACTGAATGTCTTCTATGTTCTTCTTGAGCCGTATTGCTGCTTCCATGAGTACACCATTCGAGTACAATCGAGTCCTGATTAATTCAGAAAATTTCTGCAAGCAATCATCAAGATTGATAACATTTTCTCATGCATTTTTTGCATTAGTGACTTTTTCCTGTATGGGTATCTACCCTTATTTTTCATTAGCTTAATTGTTGTACTAAGACAACGACTATAACATGAAACAGATGGGTTGGAGTAAAAGCTTTCTTGTATATATTCATTCATAAGCATTGATTCTGGAAATCTAAAACTCGATAATATCTTGAAAGACAGTGGTGTTTTTATACAGTAGACATGATGCAAGATAGCAATTCTTAGTTTAATTTTAAGATCCTGAGGAAGACTTCCAATTTTAACAGATAAATACACAAACTTTTAATTTTATAATGAATTATTTATTTAACGCAATACATATTATTTCTATAAAAATTATTAAATGCAGTATTTTTTTTATATATATTTTAACAATCAAATCAATCGTATATTAATGTGTTAATTGATTAAGAATGATTACTTGAAAAATTTTGTTGAAAAATGCTATGCCTGAATCTATTATTTTTGATAATATGTTAAATTAATTATAAAAATTAAAGTGTATTTTTCCTACCAATTTAGCAATTAAACTATTTGAAAAGTCGAGTATTATACCTAGCCAACAAGATCTCGCTTTCCCTTTCCCTCTCGTCGTCGCGCCCCTCCGCCCCAAACCCCGCCTTTCGACCATCTTCTGCACCGCCGTCCGATCCCTTTCGGTAACCCCTCCGTCGTCATTGAACGGATCTTCAATTTCGCCTCCGGCCCCGTCACCCTCCCGGAGTCCCTCATCCTCAAGGCTCAGGCCGAACTCTACAACTACCATGGATCCGGCATGAGCATCATGGAGATGAGCCATCGGGGAAAGGTGTTCGATTCCGTCATCAAGAAGGCCGAGGCCGACCTCCGATTCATCCTCGCGATCCCCGACGTCTACGTCGTTCTTTTCCTCCAGGGCGGCGCCACCACCCAGTTCGCCGCCGTCCCTCTCAACCTCTGCGCCCCTGGTGACAGCGCGGATTTCATCGTTACTGGATCGTGGGCGACAGGCCCTTCAAGGAGGCTCAGAAGTTCTGCAAGGCCAACCTGATCTGGTCCGGCAAATCTCAATAGTACACCAAGATCCTCAAATTTGATGGCCTCGAGCAGAACCCGGCCGACTCCAAATTCCTGCACATATGCGCCAGCGAGACGATCCACGGAGTGGAGTTGAAGAATTACCCCAGCCCTAGCAACAAAGATGCAGTCTTGGTCGCCGACGACATGTCGTCCAACTTTGGGGCGCAGAAGAATGTTGGCCCCCTCGGGCGTCACGATCGTTATAGCGCGGAAGGATCTCATTGGCAATGCCCAGCCGATCACGCCGGTGATGTTGGACTACAATACTCCTTCTACATCTGCGCTCTGGTATTTGAGGACCTACTGGCGCAAGGTGGGTTGGTGGAGGTCGAGAAGAAGAATCAAAA
>JBAMIE010009719.1:0-33681 GCA_037177295.1 Kaempferia parviflora
CTATGTCATTAATGATATTAGTACCGTGATTACTGTTGGGTCTTGTTACAGTTATAGTAGCTATGACTTCTTTAGTCATGTACTAATTGATTTAATGTACCAGATTGTCTAAAGGGGTATTTAACCTATTAAGTTTTGGCATGTTGAATTCAACTAAAGAGTTGTGTGGTGTATAAGGAATCAAGTATAGCCCAAGTGGGAGATTGTAGGATTTAGTTCACATGGGTGGACCAAATCCAATTTAGTTCACATGGGTGGACTCAATCTCTATTTGGTGGGCTTACATTTGGTTAACACACATACACAACTAATTGCCATTAAAGTGACTAAACCCAATTAAGTGATCTAATGCATTATTGCATATAAAGAAGGTTTATATTTAATAGATGTGGATTCAATGTGTAGATCCAATAACCCATTTCATTAACATTAATGGGCTGTTAATGGGAATGGGCTTTTATGGTGGATAGTCCCCATTGGATGGACCAAATATATAAAGGATGGATTTTGGTTCAATTAGGGTATGCTGAACCAAGTTCTTCCGCTTGCTGCTTCTTCTTCCCCATTTGAGATAAGACGAGCGTTGCTGGTCTTATCCTGTGGAAGATTTCCGCTGCATTCGCAAGAGTTCCAGCGACAAGTAAGATTAATCGATTGCTATGGATTCAGGTACAAGTCATCACTAAGCAATCGAATCAGTTTTCCCTTCTTGCCTTGAGATTGATAATTGCTAGATCCTTAATGTAGATACAGCCTTGTGTTCATGTATGATGTATTTCAATTCTATCAGAATACATACCCCAATATTATCGTATTGAGGTGGT
The DNA here is from genome assembly GCA_037177295.1 of Kaempferia parviflora. Lineage (NCBI taxonomy): Eukaryota > Viridiplantae > Streptophyta > Magnoliopsida > Zingiberales > Zingiberaceae > Kaempferia > Kaempferia parviflora. Next base: position 825 of record JBAMIE010009719.1, read on the forward strand.
ATTTTCAAATCTGTCCATGCCTTATGTATTTCCTTTCCTAGATCTTTAGGAAGTTTGGTAAAAAACCTTTCTCCTAATTCTGGGTTGTAGTAGTTTCTAGATATGACTGTTAGGGCCAAGAAAACGTTACAAAAAGGCTTAATCCAATTCCAGCTAAATAGTTGTAATTGCTCTAAGTCCCTCATGGCTTCTCGTTGTCTTATATCTAAACCTGTATTAGCATCTTGTGCTGTGAATAGTCTATGGATGGTATAACAGGAATTTAGAATGTTATTTTCTTGAGAGGCTATACGAGCTATTTCTTCAGGGTAAGTAGTTTTATAAGCTTCCCACACTACTCTAGCTACGTCTCCTAAGTAGTTTTCTCCTACTCTTATCATGGCTTCGTCATATTCTATGTCTAATTCATGTCTGGCTTGGTAATCCTGTTTTACCGATACTATCCATTGTGCTAAATACGAATCATACTTTTGAGGATCTTCACATTCTCCAATATTTAATAATACTGAATTTTCTCCAAAGTAAGTAATATTTGGAGGCCTATGCTTTCCTATTGTTCTTAATAAATGATTATTATTTGTGTAAGGAGTAATCCTTGTTCTTGGAGGATGCACTTCACCATAGTCCATAGTTCTCATAAAGGAATCTGGGTAACTTACTTGTAGGGGTTGTGGCCTAAAATTACTAGTGCTACTTGATTCAACTGGATTCATTAAATTGACATGTGAGAAATACTCTTTCTTTTTAGCAATAATATTATGATCTTCATCAAAATATAACATTCATGCTGGTTCTAGTTTGTGATGTGTGAGATCAAAAGTTTCTAATTCTTTTAAATCTTCATATATGAAATATATGACTATTTCAGTTGGGATATAAACGTACTCATTTAAATCATCATAAAAACTATTCAAAGGACTTATTGTGCTTATATGTGGAATAGTATGGTCTTCAATGTTCATTAGGTTCATATTTCCTATGTTTGTCTTGAACTTTAAAGCTAAAGAATTTTAATAATAGTTTATAAGCACAAACCTAAAGACAATAAAACTTTATAAGCACAAACATTATTAGGTTCAAAAGTTTCTAATTCTTTTAAATCTTCATATGTGAAATATATGGCTATTTTAGCTGGGATATAAACGTACTCATTTAAATCATCATAAAAAACTATTCAAAGGACTTATTGTGCTTATATGTGGAATAGTATGGTCTTCAATGTTCATTAGGTTACAAGATCTGTATCTTCCAGTGAGCCTCACCTGTATCTAGGAATTACTGTTAACCTTTTCCCTGGCTAAGGAATTAGGCAAACTGCCTTCCTTAGCCCACATAGGTCTTACTAGGTTAATTGTTTAGCTATTCTAGATACAGTTACCTTTCACCTATGGTTACTAGGAGAAGGACTGAGGAAGACTATAGTGGTATTAGAAACAAAATAGAGCCATGATATGGTAGTTCAAACCAAATTCACACCAAATATTTTATTTATATTAGAGAGAGTTTTTACATTAGGGAGAGACAAACTACATAATCAAAGAGAAGAGGGAAACTATATAATCAAAGAGGAGGGAGAGGCAAACTACATAAGCAAAGAGAAGCACATTTTAACTTACAAAGTATTTACATAAAAAGGAGAACAAAAACTTACAAACACACACGAGGAATTGCTAGGAAACTTGCGCGACCTTTCACTTGCTGTGACTTTGTTTTTTGGCTTAGGAGGGTGAGGGCTTTTTATAGGAGAAAGAAAACTTGCTGCGGAAGAAAAGAGAGTTTGCTTGGCAAGGAAGTAAAGGTGAGAATGGTAGGGAACAGAGAGAGAGAGAGGGGTCGTAGAGCATGGCTAGTTGGGTGACAGGTGCTATGTGAAAATCATCATGGTTTACGTTTTCCATGGTTAGGTTTAGTGGAGATACTGTAAAGTATAGTGGAAAGACTGCTATGATGTTCTGTATGGTACTGTAACATTTTGTAGTGGAGATAGCTAGATGGTGGATGGTACGGTAGATGGCGAAAGATAAAGAGAAATAAATTTGGTATTATATTAGGAATGAGTTATAGATAGAGAGAGCTGAAGTTTGAATATTATATATAGATAATGAAGATAATTAGTACCGAAATTGAACTATTAGACTTCGACATTGATATCAATTGGCACGATACTGATATTGAATCATCGAACCACCCACTAACTAAAAATGAAGTAGATGAAGTGAAGAAGAAAATAATCTCTCACAGACACACATATAAAATCCTATAAAAATCAAATAAAAAATTATATTAATTTAAAGATGATTAACATACAAGACTCTAGACTTTTTTTAATAAATACAACTCAATAATAAATATAAAAATAAATATTCTAAATAAAGAAAATAAATTCTTTATTTATTACTAAAATAAAAAAATATTAATTACAAATAATAAAAATTAAATCTTTGATTTATTACAGATGCATAAATTTTTAATTATAAAGATTTTCATTTTTTTTCTTTTATTTGAATGTTTATCTTTAATTTATTATTATTTTTAAATATTTACATTATTCTTTTCATTGTTTCTACTAGAGTTTCTAATTAAAAAATTAAAATAGAATATATTTTTTTAAATCGAGATAATTTTTAAATTTTTTCACTTACAAATTCACAATATACAAACCTCGACCTCAATTTCAATCTCACATTCGTTGACATTTTAAAGGTGCGAAGCCACTCGTTGTCATAGCACGTCAACTCATGACCCTTGACAGTCAGTAGCTCTACTAACTCCACCAAACACAAAACTCCAATTGTTCATAGCGTGGCACGTTTCCGTTGCTTTTCACATCCTTTATCCTTTAGAACGTTCTGGTGGTTCAATCTTCACAGCGGATCCGTCGGATGTTTTAATTGCAGAAGCCACGACGATGGCATGAGCGTCGCGAGTTTCTTTTAATTTAATTTCCCTCTCGTGTCTTCGTATTCGTCTTCCGCCTCTCCTCGCCGCTGCGATGGATCGGAGGAGGACCAGGAGTCCTGTTTATGCTCGGCAGTACAGCGGAGGATCGGCCCCGTCGTCGCCAGTCCATCCTCTCTCGATGGACGCGGTCACCGGAGCCGGCTTCTCTCACGGGAGGCGGGGCTCCTCAAGGGCAGCCGCGGCCAACGCACGCCTCGCGAAGGTGATGATGAAGAAGAGCAAGGCGGAATACGACGAAGATTCCGACGGGGAGGACGTCGATCCTATCCCCGCCATCGTCGGTGGCGGCGCGAGCGGAGCAAGGTACTGGAGCGGATCGCCGGAAGTGGGATCTGCCGCCGCCGGGAGCTTTGGAGGGGGAACTCTGACCGCCCCGAGGAATCCATCTCCTATGGTAACGTTTTGAAACCCTTGATTTCTCAATGTACTTTGTTTGTTCCTCTCTTTTTCTTCTTCCTTACTCAGATTCATTTAATTCGAAATTGAACTTAATTCTCTTATTATACATAGTTCTTATGACGAAACTCCTTATCGTAAACACATGAGAACGGATTCGGGAACGCGATTTTTGAACTTTCAAATGTATTTTCTCGAGTAGTTCTTCTAAAGTCCTAACATCGGTAAGCAGGAATTTTGCAATTTATGGAAGTGTTTTTTCTTTTCTTTATTATTATTTTTTTTGGTGAGGATATGGAAGGAATTTCCAAGATTATAAAGTTGTAGATGCTCCGTTTCCTTCGTCTCCGCGGCCGCCTTCACCTCCGTTCGAATCCTGCTGTCCCAACAACACGGTCGCCGTCAGATCTTCTTTGGGCGGTTACCTTAATCTATCTCTCTGTAAGCGGCGATGGAACACCGGATTCGCCGCGTCTCAAGTCGGGCAAACTCGCGACGGAGTAGCGCTGCATCTAGTGGGTCCGCTTCCTCACGGGCAATGTCTCCCGAGTGTCCCCGATCGTCATCCATCTCCTGTGTTTCTGGCCTCAAGCGGACCCAGAACCTCGCAGCGAAAGCCGCGAATGCCCGCCTAGCGTTGGTAATGGCGTCGCATACTTCCGAGGATGAGGAAGATGATGATCTCGTTCCCGATGGCGCCGGCACTAGTGCCCTTCCGTGGTTCGGGCTGACGAGGCCGGTGGCCAGGGCCCCATCACCTGCGGTAATTGCGAAACTTGCGCTTCAATCTGGAGACTTGTCGTATATCTATAACTTTATCCACCTAATTCCATGATCTTAATCTTTTCTTGAGTTCGGGTCACTTTTTAGTAAGCATCTGCGTGCAAGTAACCGTGGAATTTCTGAAAGTTCTACGCCGTGGAAAAGTGGATGTGTGATTTGTGATCTATACAATTTTGTTTTACTATTTATTCCTCAATTTTAGCACTTCTAGTATGGTTCACACCCACAAATTTATTATATGTTCAAGAAGTTGATTTTCTGACGTATGCACTTTTTTTGTTTAGCAGTCCCCACTTCTAATACATTTTAATTCTACTAATCGCACTATGCTGATAATTTGTTGCTGTTCTTTTCTCAATTTTAATCTGTTTTCATACTATTGGCAGGGAAAATGGAACCAGAAAGTCCATTTTCTACTAATAATGTTTTCTCTTTTCTGACATATTCCCTAAAGTTAAATTACATGAACTCTCGATAATTTAAATTTCATTTTTACTGCTTGGATTGGAGTTGACACTTCTAATCCCAAAGAATTTAAGCCCTCTAACCCCACCCCCATTTTTAATATTGATAATTGTTGAAACTATTGAATGTGAATGTCAATTCCATGATCATTTCATTGTTGTTCATTTTTGACTTGTTTTAACTTTGATGCTTGGCCAAATGGAGAAGTGCTAGTTTCCACCTATGCTAAAAACATTAAAAGTCAGCATCGAACTCAAATTTAACATCGGTTCTAACGTACCCAAGAACCAATGACATAACAGTTATGTTAGCGTTAGAACCAAAAAAACCAAAATCATGGATTGACTCAGGTAACTTGATTGAGTTTGAACAAAAATAAAGAACAACATTTGTTTTTAAAGTTAAACCTTAACCAGAGATTCTTTCTTTAGAAATGACTAAAATATGACTTGAATTTTTATCTCATCTATTAGATATGCCCAAAACAAATAAAATTTTAGAATATCATTATAAATAAGTAGACGACTTTTAGGGTTGATCTAGGCTAAGAAAACCTATAATATCGGTAGGCTTGATTATTGTATACATGCGTTTCATTGTTGACCCTTAAGGATGAAAAGGACTATAATAATATAACATATCAAGCAAATTAAATAAATTAATCCTTCAATTCATAATTTCAAAAAAAAAAAAAAAAGATTGTGACATGCATATAATTAATATTTAAGGTGGTTATTATTTGTACAACAAATATTTAATTTCACTTACAAATTGCATCCTAACAAATCACAAAAGTTGATTTGGTGGTTTACAATCACAAGTAGTTTTCTTTAGTAGATAAAAAAAATTAAAAAAATCCTCATCAAGTTCTAATTGATCAGATGAACCTAACTAAAAATTTCCCCTTACTGCATGATGATCTGCTTGGTTTGCTTAGGTGCTTGCCTAGCCACCTGGTCCGCTCCAAACAACCTAAAGGAATTGCATCTTTAGGTAATGCATTCCTTGTCAAAAATGCCTAGGTGGCTGCGTATGTCATAGCCTAGACTGCTTTACAGAATTCTGCAACTAGACCAATGATTTGAAGCCCCACTTTATCTAACCCAAGTCTGATAAGTTTGATTTGGGTTGTTTGTCATCAGCATAATTAACATGAAGTGATCTCCAAAGAGTCATCTGCTGATTACGAAGTTCTACCAATGGCTGAAGTTTAACCTATAAAAAACATAATGCAGATCTGTCTTTTCGATCTATGGCTATGAATATTTTTTTATTTATTTGTGAAAGAAATGGGTATTATCATAGTTACCATTCGGAAATTTAGACCAGCAACCTAGACCATGAAAGCTTTGCTTGTGATCATGAATGGGTAGAATGATTAGAATTCTTAATATAGTTTTCAGATGAAGGCGCATATCATGCTAATGCTATTATTTTTTAAAATTGATTAGCTAGGTCGGAATGTCATTGAAACAGCTCCAGTTAGTCGCTCTACATCAGTCGGCCGACCAACACTACGCGTTCGCACTGCACCAATGATCCCTCAAACTAAAACAACAATAAGGACCCCCTCTTCTATTCCAAATACAGATCCTGCAGAGAAACAAAGAGATAAGAGGTAAAATGGTTGCCTTTCCCTCATTTGATATAAAGCACCAAGGCTTGTAAATTCATGTCACATTATGTAGTTCGGTGGTCATTAATTAACTACCTGAATAGTTTGAATTTAATTTCATACTTTGTTCTTTGATGGTGAATGTACCTGCTACTCTACAACATTTGTAGACATGGTAGGAAGCAACACTTCTTTACTGTTTATCAGTGCAAAAAGAGTGCTTATGCAGTCTCCTAAATACATTCTTGAATTGGCTGGTTTTAAGTCTTCAGTTGCTTTAGAATGGTTATATTAATTTCTGACAAATTATTGCAGATCATATAAAATGCTGTGCTCTTTTGGTTTTAGTGGTTGTTAATCTATGTTACAGATTTTTTCCAGACATGAGGCATGTGAAAACTAGGGAGCCTGGTGAATTGCGCGAGACCTCTGCGCTTCAAGATAAGGTACTTCATCTCTGTCATATCCAAGAAAATTTTCTTGCTGGAGTTATACAATGTAAATGCTCAGAGAAGGCTACTCTTTCATGCTTTTTTTGTCAATTTTACAGAAGAGAAAATTTTAGATCAATTTGAATGATTTTAGTTGCAAAACTCATCTTGAATGTCATTTAATAACAAGGCTCATTTTTGTTGACTTGCAGCTGGATATGCTAGAAGAAGAGAACTACAGTCTGCTTGAAAAGGTTTGCTATTACCAAGCTTTTGTCAACAGGGTCATGTTTATCTGCTCTCATTCTGGCATTCTTGGGGTTCCTACAGCTTCAACTTGCTGAGGAGAGATGGAAGGAAGCAGAGATCAGGTCTCGCGAGCTTGAGAAACAGGTTGTGGATGATTTTTTTCCTTGACAAATTTGCAGGAATTGGGCCTTTTTTGGTTTTCTTAACCCTCTTTCTTGTTACCTCGTTCTTTTTCCTGTCAGTATGCACTTAGACATACCGTTTATAACTAGCATTTCACAAATGTCATTCATTTGTGCATATTACACCGTCGATTACTGTGGCTGATCATGTAGTCTTTGGCAAGTTTTTTGGGTTTTTTGCTGGCATAACTATCCATAAAACTATATTGCCTGTCTAATTTTGGATGTACCACTGGTGCCGGCACAGATTCTGACACAAACTACTGAAATTTTAAACCTTGTGTACTAGCTAATTTCACTCATCTGTTTCATTCAGTTTCCAATCAGTTTTATGTTTGTGGAACATCCATGGTTCATCAAATCTCATAAAAGTTCTCTAAATTTCAATATGCATCACTTCACTTTTCCTAGAATTTGTAATTGTTTGCGTAATTTTCAAGTCTCCTGCATTTTAAGTTCACAGCTGTTGCAGCCATATTGTGTTGTTTTTTTTTAATCAAAGAATCAGGATAAACCTTCTTATGTTGCATTTAGGGTTTTGTTTACTGCAGCCATATAATCACAGAATTAGAATAAAACTGCTTATGGCATCAAGGCATGCCAACATTATGTTGAGCACTGAATATGCATCCCGTATGTATTATAGCTAGGCTGCATATTCTGACATATTCAAGCCCTTCTGTGAAATTTGGATCCATCTTCAACAGAAACGTGCATTTTGAATAGACCATAGTGACTTTCAGCCTTGCATACCTCATGTATGCTCCAGATCATAGAAATCCAGCAAGGTGCTAGTGTGCAAAGGGTTAAATGATATAGGTGCATGTTAAATTCTTGCCTACCACATTACTCTTGGTTAGAGTAGTCTGAATCAGATCATAGACGGTGTCCCTAGTTAGTCCTGCTCAATCTGGCTTGAATCTTGTGTTATCAGGCACAAATTTCTTAGCAACTGATTGTCTAATCTTTGATCAAACTACAGATCAACAATAAGTTCTATGTTCATCTATTGAAATGGATTGATCTAAAGAACTAGTTTTTGGAGGAAGCGATGCTCCCAGATGGTTGTGTTCGAGTAAGATGTTTTAATGTGTTTAGCAAGGGTTTAAATTAGCTTTTACTTGTTTTTCTATATTTTTGATATGTGCAAGTTAGAGCACTTAAAGCTTGCTGAGCTAGTTAACTCTGTAGAGGTGAGTGGCTTGTGCTCAATGGTTCGGAGGTCTCTAACGAGTGTTAGAATTGTAAAAGAGTTTGGAGGACACTCTTGGGAAAGCATTGAGCAGTTGTGAATGCACTGTGAGACTGTTGGTTTGGTGACTGACATCTAGTACAAAGTGATCTCTGAGGCAACGAGGGTTAGATGACATGAATTAAACTCAAGGAAGTTGGTGCATCCGATTGATCGGAGGCATAGTAAGGTGGATTGTAGAGCAAATAGAATTTAATGATTGTTGATGCAATCATGAGATCGTTGGTCAATTGCCCAGAGGCCTAGTACGAGGTGAACTCAAAAGACAAGGAGGATCAAATGGTATGGAGCAAACTCAAGGAGCTTAATGCATCCGATGGACTAAAGGCTTGATGTTGGGTGAACTCTATGGTGGTTTAAAACAAGGTGAGCTTGGAGGCAAGGGTTGGATGGCAAAGTGTATGCTGGGTAAGTTTGGTGATCTAATGGACTAGAGGCCCAGTGAGATAACCTCTAGGGTGAGGACTTAGGAGTATTAATGAGATTGAAGACCTGGAGGTACAAAAGTGTGGGGATTATGTGAGTGAAATATAATCTTATAGATTGTGTTTTGGGGTAGCATGATCGGGATGGTGTGTTTAGGGTGATGTCTTTATTCGTAGACTATCTAGTGACTTAGTTTGGTTTGAAACCTTCAACTAAAGACTATTGGTTCCAAGTTATTGTTTTCCTTACTTGGTTCCAGAACTTTATGTAGGCTTACGAAGAAGTAAGTTGAGTGGAGTGGCCGTTGACTAGCAACTAGAAGTTGAATTCAATCAACTGGAGTAGTTTAGTCGACTGAGGAGTTGGCTAAACATAAGGATTTCTTGAACATAATGCATAATGTTCTTGTTTGAACAAATGTCAACTAGAGGTTTAGTCCAGTTAATTGGAGATTGAGCAGTTGAGTTGACAACATTTTCAATTGACTAGAGATATAGTTCTTGGTTATTCAATATCGCTTGTGCCATCTGTTGACTAGAGGTGAACATAATATGTCGATTGGAACCTTTCTTATAAAATATCTTGCAGAGTTTTGAGCTTATGGGGTTGGATGAAAAAGTTTCAAATACCCCTCTAAGAAATGTGCTAACATTGCTCAAAGGTCTCCAGGAGATTGCATAAGATTACAAGCTTCAAGTTAAGCTCTTGACAATTGTTTCAATCTTTGCTTTACATTCATTATATTAGATAGAAGTAGTTTCATTATAAATCCCATAGTTGAAATTGAAAAAGATGTGCCCCAATACCTCTTGTGAAGAGGCACTTCTAGTATAACTAACTTAGGGGTAACACTAGACACATCATAGTTTATGGTTTGGAGTGGAGCCTCTAGGTCACACTAAATATGTTTGTTAGCCTCTAGGTCATACTAATAGTTTCATTGTTTACATTTGTGCGAGGGCCACCTATTCACGCCCTCCCCGTCTAATCGGATGTGCAACCATGCGATCGATCTTAGCACTAGTAGCTTTTGCATGATAGCTTATAATTCCTATGTGTCTATAATTTTTAAATGTTTGTTAGCTTTAATCTCCCTTAGGATATGTTTTGTAAGAGGGAATGGAAGAGGAATAAGAATAGGAGTAAACAGAATGATACGTGGAGTTCCATTCATTTGTTTAGTTGCATTATTGGATCTGATTCATTGTATTTTTGGCACATCCAAGCACATGCTTGGTGCATTCAATTTGCCAACATATCTTGTCTGTTCGATCTATCTAATCTATGATTTCAAATTTTATACTATGTTGGATGACACAATTTCTCTAGTAAATTACTAAAACCCACACTACTTAGCACAAGTGATCTCTCTTGTATTATCCTCTTGTATGACTTATGCCACCCATTTGAAGAGAATCTTACTATGTTAGCATTCGATGTGCTTTGGCATCTACAAAATCATGCCAAGATGAATTTAGCTAATGGTTGTTAGGTAAAATGCTTGTTAAATTTTTGCTAGTATCTCTAGAATTGTAATTTAATTGACTATGTAATTGCTATAGTCTTACTTTGAGAAAAATCAAGATAAGTAGAGGGAAATCAAAGGAGCAAGGTTTAAAGTAGGTATGTATGAAATTTACCAATCTGCTCGTCAATTGACATGCGAAATGCTCGGCATTGACAACAAAGTTATGGGAAGAGAGGGAGAGAGGAGTAGAGAAGAAAGGTCGAGGGAGAGGAGAAAAGTTAACCTCAGAGAGGGCATGACAAGCAATAGGTAGTGAGTAGGGAGGCTGTTGTAGGTGGCCAGCACTTTAGGCAGTGGGAGACTGTAGGAGGGTGGGTGTGTGTGAGCCAGGATGACTATGGGCAAGCAACAGGTGAACAGACGATAGAGAAGAAAAATTACTAAATAATTCCTAAATTTATAAAATATAACTAATCCAATTAAATACGGTTGAACCAAACAATGCTATATAAACTTGATTTAGTTTTAAATAAATTAAAACAAATCTAATTTGAGTTTAGTTTGAACCTACTTGATCTTAATCACTATATCGACATAATAAACTTTATTTAACCCTAACCAACTTCCACTCGACTACAAAACTCAAAATATTAATTTCATTTATCTTAATTAGTTATCCAAAAAATTTTAAATAATAATTCAAAATGGCAAATTTAAATAGAATAGATTTGGTATATGATATTGGTGAACATCTTTTGTATTCTAATTTTTGTAACGTCAAAAGAGATTGATAGAAATTATGTGAGCAAGCGATAAGAATACTATGACTAATTGAAATTGTGTCGAGCTTCTTGTTTTCCTTTAGGTTTTCTCTCAACTTTGGGTTGAGTGTTAACAAATAACTACCTTTTGACACTACACTTTAATTACATAAAAATTTATTTTATTTAATTAAAAATAATTCATTTTTTTCATTATTTTTAATTTGTCACATTGGAATATCATTTAAGGTACATTATGATTACGATAGACATGAATTGAATGGAATATAATCATAAAAATAATACTTCATCTGGTTTGCCTAGATCGACAAATCTGCCTATATAGACAACCCTGGTTCTCCCAATCCACTCGGGTTGCCAAACTCATCTTGTTTGCCTCTTCCTACTGTTGGACTGTTGGACATACACAATTCCTATCTGTTTTTGGCTCAACCTGGAATGAAACTTGTGTTATGTTGTGCAAGTTCTGCGGATAATATCCTTGATTAAAACTTAGATCACCTAAAATTAGTCAAATGTTCCTCTTGAAATAAATTGATCCGTAGAACTAGTAGCTTTTGCACGATAACTTACAGAGACCATGTATCTTTACTTTCTAATGTTTGTTCTCTAGTATTCCCTTAGATCTTGCAATTTGCTTAGTGCATCTCACTGAGAAGGTTTATGTCATCTGATTCAAGCTATTATTGGCTGGCTTGAAGCTTGTGCTATCGTGTGCAAACTCTTACTCGATGCTTTGCCTCTTGATTAAAATTAAACCTTTCTACTTCCGCCAGTGACAAGAGTGTCTCCATTTAGTTTGAAAGAAGATTTCAAACATAACAATGCATCTTGTTCAATAAGTGATTGTTAAAACTTACTTTGTTGAAAGTAGATTCTTCATCCTGCTGAAGGCGGGAAATATGTTTTTTTCCCATCTTAAATCATCTCCAGATTTAGGTTCTTGCTGATGTCAGATGTGCATTTTCTGATCCTAAACTATCCTCTTTTTCGTTTCTTTTTTACCATTATATTTGTGTCATTGCTCTATGCTGGGAAAAATTAAAATTAAATCACTATTTCATCCTTGTTTATGGTTCTACCTTAACTCTTCATGTGTTTCTTATTTAGCTCATTGCTCTTAATAGTTAGACTATTCTTCTTAATCACTGTTGCTGCAGGTTACAAATCTCGGTGAAGGAGTGTCTTTGGAAGCCCGGTTATTAAGCAGGTAGATTTTGAGATGGTACTGGCTCCATCACAACCTATCTGTTTTCTTTCCTCTTGTACCACAAACTAAGATGATATGTTTATTGCAGAAAGGAGGCAGTGCTACGCCAAAGAGAGGTAATAAGAGTCTGCACTTCTTGAAAGTCATTGTGACAAGAATATGTTAGTGCCAAGTTCAATGAACTTCAGAAAAAGGTTTTTGAATTACATGTTTAGATATCTTGTTTATGAACTAGAATTGCAGTAGTTTGCTCTGCTTGGTGTGTGAGAAAAATGGACAGGCTTCTCAACTCTCGATTAGGTTATCAAGAAGTTTGAATTATAGCTACATGATCCAATCTGATGGAACCAACTATTATGATGGCAAGAATTCTTCAGTCATTATAAACTTGGGGTTGCAATAGAACATGATTTTTTTTCATTAATATTTTGACATATAGGTGATTACAGAAAAGAAATCTTATAAATCATGTAACTGTGTTATATGCTGGAATAGAAGTTCTAGAAAGATTATTCTTTTTCCCCCCTCTTCTAACTTTTCCTTCTGTCCTTAGATTTCTCTGTATGCCAACCTTTTGTATTAATACTTATTCAACGAAGATTAGTTGGATCAATAAATCTAATGTTTGTTTGGTATATTAGGAAGCTTTAAAGTCTGCTATGAGGTTAACGGATAATAAAAGTGAGGAACTTATATCTCTTCGTCAACAGTTGCAGGTAACAAGTATCATTTATCATCATTTCCTTTTGTGATAAACATTTTAGTCAAGTGATTATCTGAATTTCTCCCTGAGTGATGTTTGATTGGGATTTGCACTTGGATAAAGTTTGCAAAAGATGAGGTTGCAACAGTTGAGGATCAACTCAGAGGTGCTGAGTTGGAAGTAAAAGCTTTAAGAAGTATGACCCAAAGACTGATATTAACCCAAGAGGAAATGGTATGCATTTCCATTATATGTTGTTTTTCCTTGGAACATGTTTTATGCCAAATATATAATGAAAAATATAACCTGTTTGTTTGATCAATGGTTAAATTATAGGAGGAGGTGGTTCTCAAGAGGTGTTGGCTTGCTCGATACTGGGCATTAGCGGTTCAATATGGTACTTTCTATTTACAAAATATTTTACCTGGATTGTTGGAAAGTTACCTTTTCACTTGTAACATGAAAAGTTTGGTAAATTTATCTTTAAAAGGTTTAGTGTCAACTATTGAAAAAATAATAATGTTAACCCCTATAAAGCTTGTGAATCAGCTCTGTAGAAACTTATAGGCTAATTCTAGTAAAAATTACACTTGAGTCCTTAAGTTTTCTAAATTTATAATTACACTCCATAAATTTCATTTTTCTACCATTGGTTTCATATTTTTCATTACTCTCCCTTAATTTTTAATATCATCATCCAGATTTCATTTTGCTCCTTAGAGATTTTAAATTTTCATTCCATCCCTCAAAATTTTAAAAGTTGTTGTCTTTTCTAGGCATAATATTCATGTTTCCCTTAGAGTTGTTTCAAGTTTTATTTCATTCCTTAAGAATTTTAAAAGTCACTGCTTTGCCTTTTTTCAAGGAGATATTTTCATCTAGCGCATCTTAAATTGTGAGAAAGATTATGTTTAATATATATGTTATTGACTTATTAATTTGAACATAGTCCAATTTTCAATGTTAAGGACTTACTATCATTTCAAGGAACATTCGAGTTGTCCTCTTTCTATAGGTTGCATTTTGACAATGTCGACTTCTGCACTTCTATATGTGATAGTAGCCTCTTATTAGATCTAGTCGATTGTATTCTCGCAGATGATGATATCTCTAAATAAAAGCACCTATAGATATGTAGTTTGTTGTAAAGTATTTCTAGAGATTGAAGATGTTTGAATAATTGAATCACTAAAGATGAGCTTTAGCGGTTGTCCTCAAGCTATGCTAATTGAAGAAATAGATCAACAACCACTCGATCCAACTAGAGAGGCACCTCTACTTTGCTCTCGATCCAACTAGAGAAGAGCTAAACCAGTTTCAACAATATGTCTATGTTTTCTCTAGCCATTTTGCTACGGAATGTGAGGGTAAGAGACTCAATGAAAAATTCCACAAGAGACAAGATGATGATGGAGAGCTTGTAATCTGCCTTCCTAATCAAAATGAAGAGAAAGTATTTTACGATTAAAACTACGTTTAACTTGTTTTTGAAAATGATAGAATGTCTATAAATCAGATTTTCTTCTCATAAGATAAAACTAACTATATTTACTAAAATGGTCAATGAAGGTAACATAATATAAGAAGCCCCCAAACATTAGAATGAATTATTTCAAGTGAAAAATTAGAAATATGATTGGATGGGAAAAAAAGGGTAACTTATAAATTTTAGGTTCTATGCATACCCTACATGAATAAGATGGGGAGGAGGTAAAGGAAGTACGTAAACTATACCTATTGATGATCGACTCAACAATGTGAAGAAAATGATGACCAAGTTAAGCATGCCAAATTGGTTTATTTGTGTGTTCACCAATAAAGGCTTTAATTGAAGAACTTTGAAGATAATAGAAGTTATTTTTTATTCCACCGTGAAACAAGGTAGTTCTGTATCTAATCCTCTATCTTTTATTAAATAATGATTATGATGAATTAAAAAATGGCATTATTATCGAGACAATGCCGAAGTGTGGAAATCAAAATTTTAGTAATAGATGGAACATAAAAGATGTTGCGCATGTGAAAAGTACGATTAGATAAATGAATGTATCTGTTTATAGTAATTTGCAAACTTAAGCCATAGCCTATATGCACCTTGTTATGATGTGATACGATGAGTTGCTCTGATATTAATATATCATTCAATAGATTAAAACTTTGGTGGTTTACCAAGAGTAGGCACACACAAGAGTACTTTAGGATAAACTTGTGAAATAATGGTTGTTTTTAAGGTGCAATACCGCTCACGAAATTTGAGTCAAATCTTATAGTATATTGAATACTAATATATCCTACTCTGAGACAAATTTGATATCTTCTCTGACCAATCAAATTTTCTAGAGTAATGATTATCAATATGACCAACAATATGACAGGTTTGACATTGTCCTAAACTTTGCTTTTGGCCATGATGCGGTTGATTATCTGACATCAAAAATAAATAACTTCTTGTTCTCGATAGTAGTAGATCCAAATTAGGTGATGATTATGGATCTGTTAGACTCAGGCGACAGTGGTTGCTTACTGCTGCTAGCTGAAATAGAGGGAGAAGGCTCCACGATGAGTTATAGAATCGAAGGGGATAATTGGAAAGGGAATGCCGATGCTACGAGAATTAAAAGCAGAAGAGGATGGTGAGGTGTTTATCGTGAACCTTCAGGATGGACAGCGAAGATGATGCAGAAGGAGACTTGCAGATGTGGAGCTTGACGAACCCTAGCTGAAGCCAAAGGAAATCAAGGGTGACGAGATGGGCCAATATCACAGCGTCTGGTCTGATGGCCAAAGAGACCAACCGACCGGAAAGCCAAAAGAAACAGAGGGCGACTTAAGGTGGTGACTCACTGAATAAGAGATGTTGTTGCTAGTGCGAGGAGGAGTGCAGCTTGCGGTGGCGATAGAAGTAGAAGGAAAAACAACCATGGAGAAGAGAAAGTAATGGTTTTGATGCCATGTAAGAGAAAAGGTGGAAGGAAAGATGTAATGTAATAAATTTCTTGATATTTTGGTTTGTCCACGAGGTATAGAATTTATAGAAGCATTACAGTGCTCGGTCAATGTACATATAAATAAAGGAGCAATGTTGTCAATTGATAGATTAATAAAGGAAAGATTTATTCTAATGATTAATGTGCTCTAATGCTAATTTGATTTGGCACAATCGTGTTGAATAATTTTCTTTTACTCCCAACCCAACTCGCAATTAGGCCTCGGGTAACAGCAGACGACAACGCCTGCAATATCACCTCGTGTAGCCTTGAACGACCGCCAGGTGCGAAGTCACCTTGCACGGCAGCCCTGTTTGAAACCTTCTCTTAGAGGAAATATGCATTAAATTCATTGGTGGAAACTAAAATACATAGTTGATTTGACAATTAATTTCTTCCCGGTCAAGAATTATGGTCTCAAGATGAGTTTGGTGATCCTTCACAGTGCTTCCAGTTATTTGGAAAGTTCATCTCAAGGTGACCAGATTAGGTTCATCCTTTGTTGTTAGAATTGACATCTTGTTAATGGAACAATAAGTTTTTTTGTCATGAAGATTTGTGTCTCATAGATCTCCAGCCAAGGTTTTTCTTCACTAAAAAGATGGGCACATAGGTATTGGGTCGTATATGGAAGCATACTATGTTGGAACTTTGGTGATTGATGTTCTAGCATTGCGCTTATGTTGGTAGACATTTAGCCATGTCGGGAAATAAGAAAGAAAATATGTTGTTTGTTCGATTGCTAAAAATATAATGCTATGGTTCAAAAAGCTTGTGAGACGGCATGGCAATTTTCATTCTTGGAGCAGCTTGCACTCATTTATGCATATCGTGTTATAATCAAGTATCTACATGGCCCACGATACAAATGAGTAAACAAGCATATTAAAGTAGATTGCCACTTCAATATGAATGTTACAATAACTAAGACCTTCACTCTTTATACCAAGTTTAAAAATTAACTTGTTTTAATAATCCACTTACTCTAGACATATTTCTCTATTTATTTATTTTTTTCATATTGTGCACGATTAATATAGGTTGACAATATAAGTTATACATTTTCTTAGACAAAAGGATGAAGGGGTTGATACTGATGTTTTACATAGGATGCAAGCAAGATGTTTGAAATGGAGGAGGGCATCAGATGTACCTTTAAAACTTAAGGGAAATTTTACAAAACGATATTTAGAGCTGCTATACTATATGAAGCTAAATGTTAGGCTATAAATCAAGCTCATGAGTAGAAGATGAGAGTCGCATAGATGAAAATGTTAAGTTGAATGTGTAGACATACAAGGATGGGCAGATAAGAAATGAGAATATTAGAGAGAAAATTGGGGTTATACTTATTAAAGGAAAACTCTGAAAGGTACATTTAAGATGATAGAACATGTACCTAGGGGACTAATAAATGCTCCAATTATGCGATGTAAGATGATAACAAATACACACATTAATTGAGGAAGAGGGAAACTAAAGAATATTTGGTTAACAACCATAAAGACTAAAGAAGACTTGGTTAACAACCATAAAATATGATAAAATTTATTTAAATATAGATGATGATATTGTAGGAGATCGAGCCCAATGACGCAGGAGACTGACCCTACTTAGTGGCATAAAGGTTTGGTTGTTGTATTGTGCATGATTAATATCTATTCTTGAGCAGTGTTCAATATTTATGCCACATTATTGTAGAATTTAATGATGTGATAATTAAGAAGAACCTCATTCTTTTTACTAGGCAGTTCCTTCACTAAACCACTAAGCTGCTCCTTTTTTTAACCATTTAAGTCCAAACTACTATTGTCTATGCTCCAGTTAGTGTTAAAAAAAGTTAGTACAGGAATAAAATTTCATGTCATTCCTCCCTGCAAGGGCGAAATGTTACGTTCCGCCCGTCGACCGAAACCGACAACGACACGCCCAAAGTACCACGGTCGCTGAGGACACCTCCAGCGGGCTTCTGGCGGGCTTCACGCCAAAAGAACCCGGTCGCGAGGCGGCTGAAGCGTCGAGGGCACTGGAGGCGTCGCGACGCGAAGCTTCGACTGAGCCAAAAGCGTAGCGGGATGCTGTCGCCAGATGATTCCAGTGCCGCTAGAGGCATCGCAAGCTTCAGCGGTGGGCGGGCAGGCGTCAGCGGTGGGCAGGCGTCGCGTGGGGGTGGCATCGACGAGCAGACAGTGAAAAATAATATTCCAATTTAATTTAAATAATTTAAACAATTACCACTTGTGTGAAATTTTAAAGAAACTTTTATAACCCTAATAATTTATCCCAATAAAATAAAAAATATATTTAAATTTTTTTAAAAGATAATAAATTTTATTAAATGATATTCTGAAATTGTTTTTAATTTTTTAAATTTTATTAAAAATTTCTAATTTAAAAAAAAATTATAAAAATTCTAATAAATCAAATTTATATTCTGATATATATTTTTTTTAATTATTTTATATATTTTATTACTGTTTTAATATTTAATTAATATTCTAATATTTTTGAACTATTTTAAATATATATTATTTAAATTAATAATTAATTAAATTAATAATTAATTAAATAATTAATTAATTAATTTATATAATTATTATATATAAATATCATCTCTGTATTAATTTATATAATTAGGATTATTTAAGTAAGGTAACATATTGTGATGTATCAATTTTAATTCGAGTTATTGGTACATCAATTTTATTTAATGAAAATTGTATTTAATTATTTTTTCTAACAATATTAAGTTGTTTAATAATGGAAAACTTATATAAAATTAATATACAACTTATTTTTAAATTATACACAATAAATATATTTATCTAATAATTATTATATATAAATAAAAAAATACCGAAACCGTACCGGCACGACACGATAGGATACCGAAACAGTATCGTTCCGGTCTGGGACCGAAACCTTGGCACGGTCGAGATTTTAAATCTTGAATACAATAATGGTCATTAGTCATGCATGATCTTGTTTTATTCTCTTTATGTGTGTGTTACTAAATTATATAAGGTGTACAATAACTCCTACTACCATTTTAACTCCAACTATTTACAGTCTCGTTTCATGAAGCTTGTAAGATACAATTCTTCTACATTGAGCATCATGCATTTTGACTCCTTTCTACTGCATTTAGCTATTTATTTGTTCACCTTCTAAATTTGCAGGAATATATCCAGAAGTTGCGACAACTAAGCATGAGTATTGGTCCTCATTAGCTCCCCTTCCACTTGAGGTTGTCACTTCTGCTGGGCAAAGAGCAAAGAAACAATCTTTGAGCAATGGCATGTCATAAAGTGATAGAATTGTCAACACTGCTGTCATGTTTTTTTATTGTTTTTATGATCACTAAGATTCATAGTTTTCTTATGAATTGTTATCATATTTCTGTAGGCTACCTTGAACCTGATTGGAGAAATAAACAGGGTTATCATATTAGTGATACAACTGCAGAAGGAAACATAGAAAACATGCTTGCAGTAGAGAAAGGTCTAAGGGAACTCTCTTCACTAAAGGTCTTGCTTCAGTTTCTTTGTTCAACACCAGCTTTTGACACCCCTTTCTCGGGTTTGTCTTTGTGGACAGCTCATTGAAGAAACTAGCTTCTTATAAATTCATAGTTCAGTGTTGTATTTTCTCTTCACTTTCTCTCAAAGTTATTGATAGTCATCAATCTTTAGGTTGAGGATGCTATTGTTCTTGTGTTGGCCCAATACCGCCGTCCTGATTTACTTCGACAAACCGCTTCAGGTTTCCTGTTCTTTTATACAGATTTTTTGTTGTGTAGTTTGTATCTTCTGAAATCTTTACCTTTATTTGGCATATTAATCATAAATACAAATAATGACTATATAAAAAAAATGATCAACTAGGTCAGGTAACGTTGAACTTGGCGACCAGCCCGGCCCCGGGAAGTTTCCCACCTGCTGCCAAGGTAAATTGAGAAGCGCTCTCAACGGGTGGGCTAGAAGCCCAGCATCCCTTGGTTGCACGTCCCATTTGGAGGAAAAATCTCTGCAAATGCGCTATAGCTGGGAATCGAACCGTGGGTGCCTGGGTAACAACTGGACGTCCTTCCATTGCACCATAGCCCCGGGGCCAAATAATGACTATATAAGCATCTTAAGCCTTTGTATGCATTATTCTAAATACGCAAAAGATTCATTAATTTCTGTTAGACTTGGATTTCTCATGTTTTCTCATTGCTGTGGGAAACCAAAATCAAAATATAGGGTGACTTACCCCATAAAATGAAGTAAATCAACTGTGGAGAGGGAGATTGAATGAGATAATTCTAGTTTTTCCCTGTCAATTGACAATAGATATTTATTTGGAGTTCTAATTTCAACTAATTTACACAAAAGTAAATGTTCTGATTGTTATCTGATATCATAATGGATTTTGGATCTACAGACCATTGACTCTCCACGTAATTACATATTTGTGCTGTTGAATATCCTTCTGTCGGTACCATACTGGCATTGTACATTCTGCCTGGGTTTGAGCAGCAAAGTGTGCAAGCCAATCCTTTTTCATATAACTCTGCCTTTCTGCAATCCTTATTTAAATTCAGTTTTTAGTCTTGCCAGTAGTTGGTTAATGTTTGAGACAACCAAGACCTGTCCAATTGATTTTTTCTGAACCTACTAGATATTAGTTAATTGCAGATTTCATTTTACCCCTTTGTTTTCTCATCTGCATATGCATCTATGGCTAAATCCTAATTTTTCATTTGCAGACTTAAGATCACCTGGTGATCCAAAATTCATGGAAGAATTTGGTAAGTATGAAGTTGTTTTTCGTCAATTTGGTAAGTAGCCTTGCCCTTGTGACACCGCCATATAACCTTACATAAAGTTTAATGGTAGGATAAAATTCATTTAGCTGAAAAAAAATAGTTGGAATAAGTCCTTGTTTCACATCAATTCCCGAATTGTACAATTCTTTTGCAATATGAACTTCCATCATTTAGTAACCTTGCTCATGTTTTTCTAGTAATATGTACTTTAAATTTTTCCTCAAGTTTCTTAAGTAATCTAGGTCTTCCTGTGACACCATATCACAATGTTCCTTGACAGAATTAAGCGAAGAGGAAGCAGAAGATGTCTTTTTTAAGCAGGTAACAGTCACAAATTTTCTTTATGTGTACTAATTATATACATTCTTAGTCCACTATTTACCAATATGTTTAGCGTTAATATTGATGGGTACCATCATTATATCCTTTTTCAAGCACATATAACTGTATCAAATTGCGCTTCAATGCTTCTTTCATGCACATTATGTTGGCTACATTCAGCTGCAATTTGCAACTCCTGTTTTTGCCCGTACATTTTCATGTTTTGTGAATCTGTATAATACTTGAAACTTTGGACTGAACATGAAGCTACTAACATTATTGAATGGGTACTCTACTTTCCTAGCGTGTGTTTTTATTGAATTATCTCTAATTGTAAATAAAAAAAAATTGGAATTCCATGCGTTGTTCTTTGGTAGTTTACAGAGACGATCTGAAGATGATTTATCAATCAGAATATGACAACCTTTATTTAGGGACATTTCTTTGCTTCACTATATATTTTTAGGGAGGAGTGGAAGGAAACCAAAGCTATTTTGGAGTTGAAATTTCAACATTCTCATCAATCATGCACGCTTGAGTTGCAGGTTTGAAACTAATTGTATTACCTCGATTGAGATTATCTGGTCTTATACTAGCAGGTTTGAGAAGAAGCAGGTTAGATTTTTCATTACTGAAAGTACTTGGGAGAGTATTTAAGAAGATAAACCTCGATTCTGTGAAAACTTAGTATATCCAGAAGGAAGTTGAAGCTTCTTTACACATCAATTAAATTAAGTGGCTATCATAACAATGTTGAGTTGATTCATATTCAGTTGCCCGTCTAATTGAACAGATTGACTTGCGAATCACATGCATCATTTTCAGCTTTGTTCAGAACACAATGTTCCACTGAAATCTGCTTATATGATATTAATATTCCTGTTTCTATCGTACATAGGAACGTTTCTTGCTAGTATTATTGTACCAATATTTGTAGCTAGTAAGGTTGTAAATGAATAAAATGTTCGTGAGCAATCTTGGTATTCGGCTTGATAAGTGTTTGTTTATATTCGTTCAATTTACATAAGGTTAATTAAATGAACAAGTTTAGCAACTCATTAAACTTAATAAAAGAGCTTGAACAACAACAACAACAACCAAGTTTTATCCTACTAGGTCGAGTCAGCTATATGAATCCTTTTAGTCCATTGAGCTCTATCTCCTACTACATCATCATCTATACTTAAATAAATTTTATCTTGTTTTATTATTGCTGATATTTCATAGAAGAAAAACTTAATTCTATTACATGAAAGAAGCCCTATTTATATGCAAAGTTAGAGTCTATTCTAAGAAATAATCAGACTCTATTCTAGGAAATAAATTAAGAAATAATTATCCCTAGCCATATTTAGGGATACCAAATTATCCCTAGCCATATTTACAATATTCTAACATTCATGATCAAGAGAGAAGTCAAAATTAGATTGATAAGCAAGTAGAGTATATCATATTGCGAGCAAGATGATCAATTGTAGTATCCTAGCCATCTACTCAGCTTCATACTATTACTATTGATGATATGTTGAACTATTGGAGCAAAAGGTGAAGCTGTCACCTCAGTGGCAATGATATGTTAAACTAGCTTTAGTAGATAATGGTTAAATTATGCTCCTTTCAATTATCCATTTTAGGCTTTTCAACAATTCATTTCTGTTTCACATGTGATGTAATATGGTGATCATATTTTCAGATCTCATTAGCTGAACTGATAATGGCAATTCAAATTACTATGTTTTTTCCTTCCCTTGTGTAGTTTTATGAGTTTGTCTAGCACATGAATGTTTCCATCTTGCTATCCTATGCCCTTTTTTACATTAAGTAAAATTCTTCTGTTTATCCAAAATTTAAATGAAGGATTTAAATATTTGATGAGATAAAGCTTATAAACAGGTTTGAACTCACTCCAATTTTCATCTTATCTTGGTACACTAAATAATTATCTGGATATATGTGCATGTGAGTCTGAGGGAACCAATTATGCAGGATTGGGGAATTGATCCCACCAAAGAGATAATTCCCAACCCGGCAACTCTAAAGTACACTGAATTCTTGCTTGCAACTGCTGCTGGAAAAATTCGAGGCGAGAAGGGCCATGCAAATATAGTCACTCCTTTTGAGAAGACAAAAATAGCTGCTTACACAGTTGGTGCAATGACTCCTTGTATGCGGCTTTATGCATTCTTAGGTAAAGAGCTCCAGTCATATCTGAAAGCCCAAGGAAATTATCATCCATACAAGAAGTGGATTGACACTTATTCCTCCACAAACTTTGAGGTATTGGATGTCTACAAGCAACCAACAATTGCTAGGCGTTTTCATCTATAATTTAACACTCAACTACTATTTGGCCAAGGACATACTCTAAATTTTATTAGTAGTGCTTACATTTGTGCTTCTGGTTTCTAATGTGCAGGAATCTGCCATGCGAATAGAAGACTTGCTTGATAAGTTGAGTGTTTCATTGACTGGTGGTGAGCTGGAAATAATGGAAAAGCTTTATTGTCAAGCTATGAAACTTGAAGTTGAATTTTTTAATGCTCAGTCTATTGTCCAACCGGTGGTAGTTCCATTCACAAAAGTGCTTGATAAGGAAACTAAGCTGGTTATTTTTTCTGATTTTGACTTGACATGCACTATGCTTGATTCCTGTGCCATATTGGCAGAGCTAGCAATCTTAACTGCATCCAAGGTTGTTCAGAGTGACACTGATACTTTGGCTGCTCAGAAATCTCCTTCAGTTATGAGGAACTCTTGGGATATACTTTCTAAGCAGTACGCTGAAGAGTATCAGCAATGCATAGAAAGCTTACTTTCTGCAGAACAAGGTTGATTAGGAAATAATGTTGTCTTCATTCGGGATTTGTAATTGCAAAGGTCAATAATACTCACCTTGTTGCCATGCAGCTGAAACATTTGATTATAAAAGCCTATGCAAAAGCATTGAGAAGCTCTCTGATTTTGAAAAGCGGGCAAATTCTAGGGTCATCCAGTCAGGATTGCTGAAGGGATTGAATCTAGAAGACATCAAAAGGAATGGGGAGCGATTGATCCTACAAGATGGATGTAAAGATTTTTTCCAGAAGGTTATAACAATAAAGGAAAACTTCGATGCTGATTTTCATATACTCTCTTTTTGTTGGTGTGCAGATCTTATAAGATCATCCATTGCCTCAGGTATATCCTCTCCTTGTTTATTCACCATGTTTTTAAAATCCAGGTTACATTTCCTTTCCCTGTTGAAGTTTATGTTCTTGTCTTGACACATTGAGAGACTAAGCAAGTGGCCACTCACTCTCTCACATGTTCATAATTATTTTTTACATTATAATTACATTTATCATTTATGAAAAGGTAATGGCCTTATATCAATCTTATATGCAACTGGAGAGTTGTAGAGTACGAGAACTCTAGAATGCACTTACAAATGACAAACATGAAACAAGATAAATTTCTTGGAACACTATTAATCAAATTATATCTTAAATTTTAATTGCTCTCGTATTGTTTATTCCCTTTATCATATCAAGTAAACTCTTGCTCGATACTTGAACTTAGCTTTCCAGTTGTTTATTCCTTTCATCCTTAATCTCAAGTAAACTCTTGCGTGATATCCATGATTGTTGACAGAAAATAAGAGAATGGAAATGCAAATGGAAACATTTCATTTCCTACAGAAACTAGTTTAATCTTCTACATGGCCCAGAATTATATTTTTGAAACTGAGAGATTAGTGATTTGAGAGTATTTCCATCTTCGTTCAAAGGCAAGTTTGAGAAACAAAAAGTGATTTGCCTCTATTATGTTTATAACTGTAGGAGATATTTCTATAAATACAACTACTGATGAAATTAAGTCATTCTACTCAGTCAATTTGGAATGTTGAGGTATTATGTAATGCTCCATTGAGTCTAGTTGTTCATTTGTTGCAGAACCTTGTGGACCACAAAAACTGGCACCTTGTGCATGATTGACTGATGCAAACATGCAATCTCATCTCCCATCATTTTTATTACTGCAATTCATGTAATGCCAAATGGTTTGTCATGATTGATTAATCAATTGAATTATTATGTCTTTTGAGTTCTATTACTTATTGTAATTGTAATATTTTATATATTACTGGAGATATTTTTTAACATATTTTTATCCAAACTATAGTTTGGCTAATATGAATCAATGCTATACTACTGGGTAGTTAATTTCTATGGTGTTACGAGGAATCTATCTCAATTTGTCCTCATTTTCTTCAGTAGGTTGCCTAAATGATTTGAGCATACATGCAAATGAGTTCAACTACGAAGGATGTATTTCAACTGGTGAAATTATCACAACTATGGAGTCTCCCACGGACAAGGTCAATAAATTCAGAAGCATCTTATCCAAGCTTGGCAATGAAAAGAAACAGTTGTCCATCTACATCGGGGATTCGGTCGGTGATTTGCTGTGCTTGTTGGAAGCAGATGTTGGGATAGTGATTGGATCGAATTCAAGTTTAAGGAGAGTCGGGGAGAAGTTTGGTGTCTCATTCACCCCGCTGCACCCTGCTGTGATAAAGAAGCAAATGGAGGTTGTAGGGAATGACTCAAACCCATGGAAGGGGCTGTCTGATATTCTCTACACTGCATCTAGCTGGACAGAAGTACACGCATTTATTTTGGGGGCATAATTTTTTATCAATTTTGCACCTCTTTCCTCTTGTTGTTAAGGGTAATATAGACTCGTTCCTATATCAATATGTGGCTGGTTTTGTGAAAGCCACAAGTTTCTTATTTATCCTCCACATTTAGATTGATGGAAAGAAGAATTACTTTGCCCCTGGCAATCGTCTCTTGCTGCCAGCCCATCTACAAGTAGTAGCCAGTGGGCATTTTTATCAGACAGTCGAAGATATTTAAATTTCAGTTTTTGCATGTACATCTCATTTCTACTTGTGGTATCAAAAACAATGTCCAAAATCAGACATTTTAGAACTAGCGATCGAACTTGAGAGACTCAGTTTGTCTTCAAGCCAAGAATTTTATAATATCAGATGAATGTGTATCCTCTATGCAAGCTGAGAAACTCGATCGCTTTATTTTGGTGCTCTGAGGTAGCAACCTTGCAGCATCAGTCTGTAAATTCTGGCAGATGCCTTCAGAAGTCCGAATGTTTCATTTCCACGAGTGCATGCTAAATGGTGACAACAAAATTCACCGGCAATTTACAAAATCATGCACTTGAAGTTGTGTAACCAATATGTGCAACAAATATTCTTCCGCCTAAATTTGTCTCCTGAATTGTGTGCACGTTGTACCGTTCAGTGACCAAACCATGTGGAAAGTCGATGTGCCAAGCTCTGTCCCAATCTGCCGTCTAAAATTTTGGCAACAGCCCAATGCTCTTTTCATTTCACCTATAATTATGAAAAATGAAACTCTAAACATCTCTACAGTGTCCACGATTTCTCAAGCTTTGGATGTGCTCGATGGTTGGTAAAACACCTTAAGTTTCTTCTTTGCAGCACCTACAATTTCTCAACTAAAACAATCCATCCGATGGGTGTTAAAGCCCTTGGCCTTTTCTCTGTGCCAACGATTTCTCATGGAAGTTCTCAACAGGCCCAGCTATAAATGTGAGCTTAACGAATGCGTTTTTGATCTTTAGTCATGCTTTTGACAGGTCATTAAGGTGTTTTGGTTAGAACATTTTGATGGTGCCAAAGAACTCAAAATGATGCTGTATGATTATCTCTCTAGTTTGCTCTCTTTACCTTGAAGGGTGGATAGAAAGGGGAAAATAATTAAGGGTGGAAAAAGAAAGGAGGAATAGACAAAAAGAGGAATGAAACGAGAAGGGGTAGGAGGAATTCAAAGAACTCAAAATGATGCAATATGGGCAACATTGTCTCTCTAGTTTGCTCTTCTTACCTTGAAGGGTAGATAGAAAAGGGAAAATAGAAGGGTGGAAAAAGAAAGGAGGAATAGACAAAAAGAGGAAGGAAACGAGAAGGGGAAGGAGGAACTCGCAGTTGGGTTGGTCGTGAGCTTGCGACGAAGTCGTGATAGCCTAGTTGCGACCACAAAAGGTGAGGAGGAATTTGTGGTCAGGCTAGCCACGAGCTTGTAGTCTAGTAAGCAAACACGAGCTCGCAGTCGCCTATCCATGACCAGCAAGCTTGCAGCAGCCTAGCCAAGACTGCTAGCTCGCAGTAGCTTAGCCATGACTGTTAGCTCGCAGTGGCCTAGTTGTGATCATGTGCTCGTTGGGTCATTCGCTCGCAAGACGCAAACTAGTTGGGTTGTTGGCTCTACAGATTTGTCATTGGAGGAAGGAAAGAAAGGGGCTTTGATCGTCAGATTTTTCAATAGGAGGAAGGAAAGTTCGTTCATTCTAATTTAGGATGGAAGAATTTGGATTAAAATTTATCCACAAAGGATTTAAATCCACCCTTTTTCTAATTTTACACTAAAGAGGAAATTACCTCCACCCTTGTGCAATCTATCCTTTTTTTCGTTTGTCTTTTAGGACAGACAAGGCAACAATTTCTTGATAGTTATTATATTCTTTGAAAATGAGTTTTACCCATTTTAGACTACAAGATGTTTGAATCAAAATACCATGATTACCCACAAATGGCTCAAAATTATATCATATGTACTATTGTACCCCTAATTGTCTCATGATAGTGTTTCTAATCTTTAACCATCACTTTGACCAAATTTGGGTCTTGACGTTGACCCCTTTTGGATCCAAATGGACTCAAAATCATATCATATGGTGCTTTTATTTTATTTGGAGGTTTATTTATTATCTTTTAGAATAAAATGTGATATTCTTCATCCCAAACGGTTTAGTATCATTGGCTCTATAATAAGATACATGCAGATAAATCAGAGGACATTTTGATCTAGCACAGTGTGTTGGTGTAGGAAGCACCATATGATCGAACCTAAGATTTGATAATGACAAAGGGTTGAAAGTTAAGGTTATTGTGGATCTAACAAGTCTGTTTGAGTGTACAGAAAAAGTCCTAAGTGCACTCAGACAAGTAAAAGTCCTAGCATATTCTAGAAAAGTGCCCTAGTTGCGGCTAGGCAACAAAGTCCTACTCTGAGAGACTAGGCGAAGTCTTAGTAGGTCGAGGGCGTCAGGAAAAATCCCAAGGTCGAGGATACTAGGTGAAAATCTTGGGGGTTTCGAACACCATGTGGAAGACTGGACAGGTCGGGGGTCGAGCGTTCAGTGGAAAGTCCTGAAGCCTTGGATATTGATCAAAAGTATAAACGGTCTGGAGAACCAATTTGGCAACAGGTAAACTCTTATGAGAGGAGTAGGTGAGGACACGCTCCCCGTCGAGGGAATATTAGGCGCTGGGTCGACCTAGGATTTCAATGAAACTTAAAAATCAGACTCGGACAGTCCGAGACTGTCAAAATATACTAATTTTATATTATGTTTGTTTAACTAAACCTGAAAAAGCTGATCCAAGCGTCTGGATGAATCTAGGTGCCTCTATCAACTCGGCACAGTTAGGTGGTAGTCTCTAATTGGTCAGTGTTCGTCAGCATTGAGATGCCTCAAAGGGATTGAGGTGTCTGGGAGAGATAAGGGTGACCCAGACCATGTTAGCATAGAGGCGTCTGGACGTGGATAAGCTGCGGTGACTTCAGGTGGATCAGGATCAGACTCGACCTAATAGAGACGCCTTAATGAAGATAGAGGTGCTTGGATGACCCTATAAAAGAGGGCTCTACCAGGAGCTCAAATACAACATTCCAAGAAACTTCCGTAATTGTGCGTTTGTCCAAAAAGCTCCCTACGATAGTGAAACACTACTCCGACAATCGAAGTCTCAGATTCAAGTATCTCTTGTTGTTGGTATTATTTACTTATTGCATTTCAATTCATAACTCTTGTATTGCAATTTGCAAGCTATTATAGAATTCCCCAATGAAAGCACTCTCATGTGCGGACCTTGGTGTAGGAGTCACCATAGGCTCCGAACTAAGTAAATCCTTGTGTCTTTGTGTGCTATTTTTCTCTTCGCTTAAATCTCTTTATTTCCGTTGTGCTTTCAACTCGATAAGTTTACGTTCAAAAAGTGCCATGAGCGCGATTCAGCCCCTTTAGCACTTTCGATCCTACAATTGGTATCAGAGCGGGGTCGCTTTGAATCGGTACAACTCCCGTTTGAGCAAGTTTTTCGTGGTATTTTTTTTCCGAAGTCAATTAGGAATCGATGCTATCACCCCCTTCCGATCAAATACTTTTGATTGAGTTTTTCGTTTCTCAAAGTTAGTGCAACACCCCACTCGAGATATTCATTTTTTTCCTTATCCCGCACTACTAATCCAAGATCAAATTTTGGAACATTCGTTATTTTCTTGTGTACGAGATTTTTTCAAATGACCCATCAAGAAGGCTACAGTACCGCCCATCCGCCTCTTTTCTTAGGCCATAATTTTGGCTACTGGAGAGCTGAATGGAGTATCACCTGAAGATGCAAGTGGAAATGTGGATCATCATCCAAAATGGAGCCCTTGTCCCCTGCGACAAGTGGGACACACTAACAAAGAAGAAGATTGAGGCGGACACCAAGGCTACACAGACTCTCTAGTGCGGATTGACCAAAGAAGAGCTGAACCGGGTTGGTCCATTCAATAGTGCCAAAGAGTTGTGGGAAAAACTAATCGAATAACATGAAGGAACCTTCGACGCAAAAGTAAGTAAACATGATCTCATTTTAAATAAATTATATAACATTAAAATGTAGGATGCTGAATCGGTGAGCCAACTCCACGGACACATACAAGATCTTCTCAACAGTCTCCACGTAATCGGTTAAAAGGTGGGGAACTGCGACATCATAAGGTACGCACTAAATGATTTTCTGAGGAATACCTTGTGGACATCGATGGTAGATACCTACAAAGTATCCAAGGATCTTTCAACTATTTGATTAGATGAACTCTACTCTGAATTTGAGTTACATGAACAGACTAATGCACTTTCGGTCGAAAAAGGTATCACTTTGATTATAGGTACAAGAAAGACGAAGGAGTCGAAACCCAAGTACCAACCCAAACCTGAATCCAAAGACGAATCGAATTCTGATGAAGACAAAATCCCTACTCAGCTTGTGAGGAGTTCACCAAAAGAGAAATCAAGAAAGTAATCCAATCGAAGACGAAGCAAACGAGTTCAATCTTGAGCATGAAGACCAAATTGGAAGTCACCTACTATGGATGCAATAAGAGTAGAATCGGCCAAACTTGAAGGATGCAAAGAAGCAAAGAAAGGAAAAGGCGCTACAAGTAACATGGGATGAATGTTCATCAGGAGACTCCGATGAAGAACACAAGCAAGCGAGCTTCCTTGTACTTACGACTAAAGATCAAGTTGCTGAAACTGAGTCCAAGAAAGGCTCAGAAGCCGAATACGGCTCAGAAGATGAATCCAATGTAAGTCCATCAGCAGTTAAATTACAAAATTTAATTTCTTACCTTTCTAGAAAACTAGCCAAATTTAACATCTGGGTTAAGTCACTCTAAAAGGAGGTAACATTCTTTAAGGATATGACTAACCTAAGTCCCTTAACCAAGCCTGCTCAAGCTGGAACTTAAACTTAAGTCCAACAACCTGAGGAAGAAAATTTCAACTTGAAAACTCAAGTCAAAGGACATAAGAACACGTTGGAACAGTTCACTTTGGGTTCCAAGGACCCCGACCTGTTTCTTGGAAAACAAACGGCCGTGTACAACCGATCTAGATTAGGATACAAGGCTAAACAACGGTTGAAATCTTACTTGTCTTTAGTGGATCAAACCAATAAAAACCTAATCCAAGTATGGGTCCCTAGGTCTAACTTGATTAATCAAGTTGGACCTAATTGGATCCCTAAGGATTAAATTCACTACCTTGAAGATTTCACACTAAATTAAAGATAAAAAGTCAAACAT
This sequence comes from Kaempferia parviflora, assembly GCA_037177295.1. Classification (NCBI taxonomy): domain Eukaryota; kingdom Viridiplantae; phylum Streptophyta; class Magnoliopsida; order Zingiberales; family Zingiberaceae; genus Kaempferia; species Kaempferia parviflora. Next base: position 31,807 of record JBAMIE010009719.1, read on the forward strand.
CTCACAAAAATCTATAAGACTCCCTGATTGATAACTTAGAAAAGGGTAAGATGAATTTTAAGACTAATTAGTCTAAACCCAACATTAATTAAAATTTTAACTTAATTAACTTAAACATTAGTTAAATTTAAACCTTAATTAAAATTCAACTTAATTAACTTAAACCTTAATTAAAATTCAACCTTAATTAACTTAAACATTAATTAAACTTCAACCTTAAATTAAACCTTAATTAATTTCAATCTTAATTTTTAACTAATTAATTTAAACCTTAACCTAACTCCATCTCACAAACACTCATAAGGATTAACATATTTTCTAACTTAGAACGAGTGAGATAGAAAATTAGGAGCTGAAAATCAATTTGCCCAACCAAAATCCTCATAAGTTGGTTCCAAATCAAGTAATTTATGTGTAGGAATATAATAATTTGGACTAATGGTTGTTGAATAGTGGTGCTCCAAACACATGACTGTCTGACTGGAGACAGATTGAAATTCACAAAATTTAAAGCTTAAGAAATTGGGCTTTGTTTCTTTTGGTAATGATGGAAAACTTAAGGTAATTGGAACATATAACATTGAACTAAGTTCCAATTTTAATATTTGTAATGTCTTATTGGTTGATAGATTTAAGTTTAACCTACTTAGTATTAGCCAATTATGTGACTCTTGATACTTAGTCACATTTTCAAACTCTGAATGCGTAATTAAAAATATTAAAAATTTAGAAATTACACTTAAAGGAATTAGGATAAATAATATTTACACACCTACTGACCTCTTTAATTAAGTCTCTATTGACATAACAATAAGAAATCAAGTTGTGACACAGAATACTAGATCACACTAAGACTAATTTAAAAAATGATGTAGTTAGAGGGCTACTAAAACTAAGAAACTTAGAAAATATAATTTGTTATATCTATCAACAAGGTAAACAAACCAAATCGACCCATAAACTAATAAACCTAAATCGAACCAACTCAATACTTGAGATCCTACACATGGAGCTTTTTGATTCACACGGAGCCAAATCACTAAGCGGAAACCAATACTGCTTAGTAATAATTGATGACTACTCAAGATTTACATGGATAAAATTCTTAAAAATCAAAGACAAAAACTTTGAAATCTTTAACAATTTTTGCAAATTAATAGACAATGAAAAAGATATAAAAATTAAAAGAATAAGAAGTGACCAGGGGAATTTAAAAATAATTAGTTTATTGATTTTTTCCAAACAAATGGATACCACGATGAATTTTCATGTCCTAGAACCCCCCAACAAAGTGGACCAGTAGAACGAAAAAATAGAACATTACAAGAAGCTACTAGAACCACGTTAAACGAGTAAACCTAAGTGATCGATTTTAGGCCGAAGCAACAAATACAACATGTTATATTCAAAATAGAATTTTAATATGAAATATATTTTTATATTAAAATACTCAACTTAAACTATTTAAAACTATTTGGGTGTAAACTCAACATATTAAACAAAAAGGACTACTTAGAAAAATTTACATCCAAATTAATACCTGGTATTTTTTTAGGGTACTCCATAACTAGTAGGGCCTATAAAGTCTACACTAAAAGCACCCTAAAAATTGAAAAATAACCAATGTAATATTTAATGAAGAAAATAATTTACCTAATTTAATTGATGAAAATCAAAATATTAGAAACATAGTGTTGATTAGTTTTGAAATGCAAGATTTGCTAGAAATAGTAAACTGCTATAAACACTTACAGAGATGTTTCAATGTGCGAAGATCTCACCCACCGTCGAACTGGATGAAGTCCTGCTTGCTGTCTGCGAGAAGGTTACAGTGACGAACTCGTCTCGGCTATTCCACAAACCAGATCTCCTATC
>JBAMIE010009720.1:0-19960 GCA_037177295.1 Kaempferia parviflora
GGATTCCTGGATACGTGATTATTGATAATTAAGCAAAATAAAGCATGTTAGTACCTCAATGGCAAAGCTAACTACTGTTGGTGAAGAATTCTACACTAAGATGCATAAAGACAGTTAAAGTGAAGAATGCTACCACAGAGTTGGTGAAGAAGAAAGACCTTTGAAGTTGTTAGCAAGGTCTTGTGTTCAAAAACTCATCTTCACCATATATATAGAAGCTTTCTCAGGGCTCATATATGAAATACGTAATAAGTGGACAGGCCATTGGCTGTCCTACCCAAGCGCTTCATCCTCTAGTCCATAATTTTTTGTCCTCTCCTGGTCCGTAATCAGGAGGATCATTGGATCCAATCAGGAGGGACTAATACATAGATCCCTGATTTGATCTAACGATCCTCCTGATCTAGACCAGGAAGGAACTATAAATTGCAGACCAGAGAATCTGCTCTGGCCCTGCCCTGCCCTCCCCTCGAGAAATAAAAGAGATAAGTCGTATGCGACCATGAAGGTAAGCTTGGAGCCAGCACCACCCATGTCCATGTGGGTCACCTACAGACAACATATTCTTTGTGTGCAACTAGCAATGTAGTGTTGCTCCCGTGGACTTAAGTATATTTACATAAATGTTTAATAAATTTTAAAGTCAATTTTTAATTAGTATAAAATGTCTTGGATGATAACTTCTCTATGTAAAGGGTGCTAAATAAAATGTCCCCTCTTAATATGTCTACTCATCCGTATTGAGATGGGATATTCTGTCCTACAAATGATGTGTATTGTGTCCCACTTTTATTTTTAATTGCTCATATCCCATCTTAACGGTTCAAATCAAGTTGGGATGAGATCTAAACCATTAAAAATAAAAGTAGGATATAAGTATATGATATTTGTGGGATAGAGGATCCCATCTAATCTGTATTTTGCCATGTTATCGTTTATACTAAACTGTCTGGATGAACGACGTCTTCTCCAACAAACAATGCATTGTTTATTATAATCCGTATTATTTTATCGTCTTAAAGAGCCAATCAAACAAAAGGACCAAACAACTTCGGGTAGGTTCTCAGTCTTCTCTCAAATTCAAGAGCTAAACCTGAGATGCCTAACAAAATTGTTCATCAATTAAGTCACAAAACTGCTAAAGCGTCCATGATAAGGTTCAACTGCCAAACTCTTAGTAGCCGGCCGAAGTTGACACTCGATCCTTAATACAATATAATCACATTGTTTTAAGAACAATCGCACCCTAATCACGTTCCGCCAAACAAAATCAACAGATAATGTCTCATCTAAAGGATCAAATAGCTAAATTAAGTAACAGGTCGAGATCGGAATTTTTCTGTTTTTTTTTCTTTTGTATAGTACAATTTAAGATTTTCTCAACTTAAATAAAAACAAAATAAAATTTTGAATAAAATTTCCCCCTTTTTTTCATATGATTAAAAGATCTGTTCAATTTAAAAATATCTATTTATAGAAAATATACACACAGAGAGATAGATTCTTCAGTGAATGGAACGATCAGGAATCCGCGAAGAACAAAACCCATGTTTCCGAGAAGCAAAGTGGTGAACTGGAGGAAATATATGGCAAAAGGTGAATCGCTCGCTCCCAGCGTCCTAAGTCAACACGGAGGAGATAAATCATGGGTGGCTACTAGCCATAAGTGCAAATGATCAAGAGATGGAAGAGGTATATGCTCGGGCACGTCGAGATTCGACCTCTAAACCTCATGTGGCAAGTTCACATGTCTTAACCATCGCACCGCTCCGAGGAGACGGTGAACTGGAGGAAATATGTGAGGTAGTACATTGGCCTCCCTACAAAATAAGTGAACTTATTAGATCTTTCGTTTTTATATCGTACAGTACCTCTAAACTTTGAAAAGGAGAAGTTTACCAAAGGTGTAGCCCATGAGATCCCTGTATCTGATGAAGCGCTGTCTGTCGATGACGTGGAGTCCAGCGAGGAGCCAGTTGGCTGTGCGTAGTAGGCAAAGGCTGCGACGACCACAAGACACGTCAGCCCCCCTGCCCACCCCAGCGGCACCAGCATTAGATTGGAGAAGCTCAGCACGTAGGCACAGTTGAAGGATTTAGGATGTCGCCAGCATGACGCCGACTTGTTGCCACGAGTCTACAAGCATGAAAATCATAAACGAGAGATGGATCATGCATCAGAATTAACATCAATATGTTGCCATTTTTCTTGTAGAGTGATGGAGAGAGGTCAGATTTACCTTGGTCGACTGCATGAGCTGAGGTGATGGCATGCTGCTGCTGCTTCAGGCTCTGTGCAGGAGCTTCACCTGCAGACTCCATGCTGAGAGCTTCCACTCCATAGCTCCACACCTTGAACTCTGTTGCACCTTTTGTTGGATATGATTTTGCTAGGTAAAATCAAAGTGTCATCGATCGTTGAAAGTCTGATATGACTTCAAAATCGAAATCTACGTTTCGTGTAGATAAATTTAGACTATTAATTTGCTCTAAATCGATTACAGATGAATGAAAAATTAATTAGTTAATGTCTGCTGTTTTCTCTCTACTGTTTTCTGCTTCTGTAGTCACTGCAACTATTGTTGCTTCTAGCGATCCTCCTTCTCCCGTAATCTCTGGATCTCTCCTGGTCTATAATTAGGAGGGTCGTTGGATCAAATCAGGAGAGACCAATATATAAATTAATGATATGATCCAACGACTCTCCTGATCTAAATCAGGAGAGATTCAAAGATTACGGACCAAAAAATCTGCTTTGCCTCCTCCCCTCTTCTTCCAATCAAAGTGAAAGGACGTCTGAGAAAGGATAATTTCTGGACATATTATAATTGCACTTGTCGAGCTACATCTTAGATTTCATGACATGCTCATTTGTCGAGTTACATCTTAATTGTCTGCCCTGTGATCAATAGCAACAATAATATTTATGATTGATTGAGATTGGAATGATTATTTTTTATTTCATAATTATTATTTTTACAACATTAGATGTTTCTCATATTTGTTTTAATTATTTTAAAATTGTCAAGCTTATCTCTTTGAAATTCCAAAAGTGCACGACACATGGACCTCATAATGACAATAAATTGTTAATCCAGTTTCTTAAATGGAACTTTTGTGTTCTATAGTAATTACCTCATGTATTTAATGAAATACATGATATTGTTAAGGAGTTTACTATAAGAAGAAAAAAAATAAAATATTGTCTCAGGCTATTGATGAAAGAATATGAAAAAGTAATTTGATGCGTATTATATTCATAGCCCAATCATACTTTCACTAAATAAATTTAAAATTTTGAGACATTTTTAAAGTTGATATCTTAATTTGAGACGTATCTTTTAAGTAATTTGATACCTATTCTTATGGGTGTATCATGTCTCAGTTCGAAAAACAAATATAATTCAAGTTTATTTGATAATGAACCGAGTTCGAACCTAATTTTGAGCGTAAAAATATTACCAAATCAAGCTCAGACTTAAAATATTTAATTTATGAGCTCGTAAACATATTTATTTAGAGGCTTACGAACATATTTGATAAAAGACTCATGTGTGTATATCGAACTAAGCTCGTTTAACTTAAAAACGAACTATTTTCAAACTGAGCTCGAACCATTCACAAACTATTTAATTTCATTACAAACCAAACTCAAGTTTAAAAATTAAAACTTAAATCGAAAGCTCAAGCTTAGGAAAAAACCAATGGAACCAAACTCAAACCTTTTACTATTTTAAAATTTGAGGCATCTTTTAAATTTGATATATTTATTTGAGACATATCTTTTAAATTATTAAATTTAAAATTTAAAAATTAAGGCAAATAAATTTATAAAATTTTTAGAAATTTATATTACTTAATTTGATTTCTATAATAATTATTATCTAAAAACAAACAACTTTTGTATTCAATTATAAATTTTAAAAACAACAACAAATAATAATTCTGCATAGGAGTCAATTGGAAACTTAAAATGTTGGAAATTATTATTGGTTTTGTGTTCATCCAACAAGTCCAATCTTTTCAAAAAAAAAAAAATAACAAAAGCAATAATTGACTACAATCTTAGGCATCTAGTGTCCCACTCAATCCATGTCTCGAAAATGCCAAAGACCTTGGTGGACGGTGAAAAACTCCTACCATACACTGGATATCTGATACCAACTAAAAAATAACAAGCAACTTAGTTCTCTATTTTTTTTCCTTTTCATTTATTAGTTAAAAAACAAATATGAATCAATCAATTCAGTTGGTCAAATTGAGAATTTGCAAGGGTCAAACTAGTTTTTAGTTTGTTTTAAACCAATACAATCTCTCAAATTATCATATTTTCCCTTCACCCACAAGTCGACCTTCCAGCATTATCATGTGCATAGAGGGCAACACTGATCTCCCTAATCCAAACCCAATTCCTCATCCCCTCAGCGGACATTTCATCAAACATTTGATGGTCAGCAATCACAAAGAATAGCCACCCTTGTCAAATTATGGTGCTAAACTCTAGTCTTCTCAATAGTGACGGAAGCCGTTCCATTCAAGGAGTGGAGAGCTTGTCGAAGCCGCACAAGCCATTCTGAAGATAAACCACAAGATAATGGATTTTCATATTGTCATTCCAGAAGTTTGGCTAATTTGTATTTTTGTTGTGTATTTTCATGAACAGAGGATGATCTCTTAAAAATTAGTTCCAATGGGAGGTTCAAACAGGGATAAAGAATCTTTCAAAGCAGCCTCTAAAAGCTCAAATATATACAAATCTACTTGGAGTAAAGGTTCAAATATTTTCTGCGGACCTTAATAATTAAAATAATAGCACATCTGTTTTGGAATGTTTATTTATTGTTTAGGGCTCCAGCTACACAAACTACACTGAGAACAATAACAATTGGAGGTGTACGTTTCTTACCCTGAATTATCAATCATGTACCTTTGAAGTTCTTCATCCAACTCTTTCTGGAGGAGAGAAATCACAAGAGAAATAAAGTCCTACGGTATAAATCATTTCACTTTCTTAGCAAACTCATTAAATTCTCCAAGAAATTTAACCTACTTACTCTGTTTAGTATGTCCAATTTGCCCAAGCTACCCCCATCAAAATCACATACATCGTCGTATCTACCTAGCATTGTTGACTCACTCAACTTGTCAAATTCCCCCAACTCTTCTAATCCATCGTGCCTGACTAATTTATTCAATTGCTAGGCACATCTAAATCAACTCAAATGTGTGGCTTGCTTGACCTATTTAGTCAACCCAACTTAGCTTGGCCTGCACATTCCACTCAACATGGGCAAGCTAAGTTCAATTATCTCTTGGGATTGCAAATATCACATAATGTTATATTTAGGAGAGGTGATAGAAACATTAACAACTTAATTATGAAAATTGTGAAACGGAACCATTCATTCATTGTGATCAACCTAAATTGTGCTAGCAAATATTGAAATGGAATAGACAGGGAATGAGCCAATGTAATTTCATTACATTCTACCCTACCAAACATAGCAATGGTCCACCAACATCCAATTCAGAATTCAACCAAAACATAAAGTGCATGTTCTTAACTGGAGAACTAACTACCTTTTATACTTGCAAGCTGGGTTATACCTTTAACCAAATGCTTCACAACTACAAGGATACAAAACTAATTTAAGAAATTAGAAACCTACTATTAACCATGTTAGGCTCAACAATCTTTAATAGAGATGAAACCAATGGCTGCAAGGATATAAAACAATGTCATAAGAAATAGCAACGGGCTCACCTGTCCGTCAAACTATTCTCCAACTGGCTAAAAACATGCACTAGCCTACGGCCATAGGCTTCTCCAGGCCTGCAATTGGAGCCGGAAACAAAGAGAACAGTGTAATGGAGCTCATCAACATTCACTAATTAGAAGAGATGGGCCCTTATCTACAAAGGGGCAATCAACAAAATTAAAGTTGTCTAGGTGAGTGCTAGGTCAGGCAGGTTTCTGGCAGCTGCATCAACATCAGTCTCAGACTGATGGATTAAGATAGCTTACAAATCAATGTCAATTTGATTGGATCAATGGAGGAAACTAGAAAGATTAGTGTTCACTAATGGAGGAACATGCAGTGAGGCTTCTACCAGCAGAGCCAGCAATGGATGGCGCATTCAATCAAGAACATTATTTTACAATCTTCAAATTACCTGCATCAAATGAGACTTCACGGACCAGTCTGATACAAGTCTGGATCATGGGTCATCTTCGACACTTTTTTACAGAATGCCCTGTTTTCCGCTTGTGGCGGCTAAAATCCGAGACAAAACGAAATGTCTGGCCACAATCAGGTTCAGAGCAGACATAAGGGCGATCCCCAGTATGCACCCGTATGTGTTCAGTTCGGGCCCATGGCCACTTGAAAGTCATCTTGCACCCCTTCCATGGGCAGACCAATGGTCGGTCATCAGTATGCACCTTCCTGTGCTGCACCAGATACTTGTGAGAGAAAAATTTCTTCCCACAACCTTTTACTGGGCAAATGTCTCGCTTGTGTAATGTCAGCTCATGCTTTGTGCCAAAGCTCATGAAGCAGCCCTCAATATCACATGTGTATTGTTCATCCTCATCCTTGGTTGTAAGATTCATAGTTTGAGATTTTTTAGGTTTCCTCTTTGCAGATTGTTTATCACACGTGTATTGGTCATCATCATCATCCTTGGTCGTAAGATTCACAGGTTGAGACTTTTTGGGTTTCCTCTTTCCAGATTGTTTGTCACATGTGTTTTGTTCATCCTCATCCTTGGTTGTAAGATTCACAGGTTGAGATTTTCTAGGTTTCCTCTTTGCAAATTGTTTCTTGACAGCCAATTTTTTCTTTAAATCTTCAGACTTGGATGGTCGTTTCCTGAGACATGTGCTAGGACCTCCTGATTCAATTTTGGAACTCAATTTAAGCGGGCTAGTGCCTTCCTTCTGCCTCAACTGACCGCTTCTTAGAGTCCTTCCCAATGTTGATGCTGGAGTTTCAGATACATCTTCCATTTTTGGATTTCTCTCTGCCCTGGAGTATCTGGGTTTCTTAGATTTTGCCTTCGTCATAGACTTCTTCCTCTTCTTTCCAGTCCTTTTTGCAGGCAGATTGTCACCAGTTTGATTCCTTTTGGATAATGCTTTGCTGGTATGATCTGCATCAGTCTCCACCAAAGGTTTCAGGTCAGGGTCGAGAGAGAAAACCTCTTCAGTCTGCTCCTGGTCAAGAGTTTCATTTTTGTAGGCTAAAAATGGATGGACTTGGTTTGACATCCAAACCTTCCCACACCACCTACCAGCAACAACTATTTTCTTCTGCCGGCCTGGACGTCTACCACAAGCCTGTGATTTCACAGGGGAGTTACGAACAGTGTTGTAACCAAAGGCTTTGTATATGATTGGATTATATGGAACTTGCTTGTTGTAGAGAGGTGATTTGCTGAGGCTTGCAGTATAGTAGAGGTTGATTCCCAATTTCACAGTCCAATCGCTATTTACAGGCATGATTTCTTCATCATCTAGGGCTGTTTTTATTCTTGTTTGGTCTTCTTTGTCGGCCTCCCTGAATTTAACATTCTTCCAAACATAGTCAATTCCTAATTCTTTTGCCAGCAACTTTGCTTCTGATTCTATTTTGGGATAAACTGCATTTATCATTACAAACAAATCACGTTACAATCTCTACAGATAGCTTTAGAGTATGTGCATAAAAAAACAAATAAAACGCAATTATCACTTGACCAGAATCGAGCATAAGTTCATGCAGTTTTAAGCTAACTCTTGATAGCAAACATGTACTTCAGGTTACAGGATTCAAATTGTATGCACACTCAGGTATCATGAAAACTACAGCTCAGAGGATTCTTGAAAGAGAATTATTGTCCATTGTAACACATTAGATAGGTTACAGTCAACATAGATTACAGCTGAATTAGGTAATGCCCTCCACCCACCCACTCCACTCCACTCCACACACACAACTTTATGACCACCAGACAAGCAGCAATAAAAGAACACGACTTATGTTTGAAGAAGATTTAATTCTTAGAGATGCATAAAGCAGAAAACGTTAAAATGACAGAGTAATTATTTATTTAGTACATGTTTAATAGAATAAAGCTTCTAGCTATCACCCTAATAATGAGCAGCTGTTAGTAGATGCAACAAACAAGATTTAAAACAAAATAGAAAAGGCAAATTGCAAACAATCTGCAACAATCTCCTCATCATAACGAGGTGGTTTACATTAGTTAGACTATCCCCTCAATTAGTCACATGTAACAAACAATCATACTAGCACAATAACATCCAATGTTAGCCCGAAATGTTGAGCAGAAAAATGAAACAAAGTTCCTATTAAGAAAGCCAATGTATCTGATAATAAAGCTCCATAATGCTCAACAGCAATCCTCGTTTGTAGTTTGCCAATGTAGAATGGAAATGAAGCACACTTTCTTACACATTAACACAATCATCTTCTAATGGCTTCAGAAAGTTGTCTATATCTTAAATTGAACAGCAACAAACATAAGTTTCTATTTTTGTCAGTTTGAAATGGAAATGAAACAGGTTCTCTTATACATAAGCAATCATGTTCCAATACCTAGAGCAGATCTTCAAACTGTTTTCAGTTTTCTGCTTCAAGTTTCGTGGAAACATTGTCCAATTTTCTGTTTCAGGTCGCAAAAAAAGATAATTTGAATCTCTGAGTTCTTCATTACTATCTGGGAAGGTTGTTATATACGAAATAAGTATACAACTCTTAGCAGACCGAATGCGAGACAAAACATGAATCTTTGGAAATTTATATAAAAGTTAAGGAAAAAGTAACTCCTACACCAAAATCCCCACAAAGCTGCATCTCCAAGGGAAAGGGGCAAACACAGAGATACAAGCACAAAGGAATAGTACAAGAATAAATGGGAAAAAATAGAAATAATACAAAGAAATGATATTTTAGGATAAGAGTAAAAAATAATACAACATAAAATAGCCTTTCAACAGAAATGCACGATCACCTAATTCAGATATTTTAGGACAAGAGTAAAAAATAATACAACATAAAATAGCTTTTCAACAGAAATGCATGATCACATAATTCAGAACATCACCTGGATGACATAGAAGCATCATATGCACCCCACCTACTGGCTGCAGACGTTTTTCAACTTCTGCAGCATGCTCAAGACAGAATACATGCATTCGGGAAGAATCCTTGTCAGATCCTTGCATGGTTGGTGTACAGATTGACAATTTTGGATCAAAATTCCTCATTTCTGAATGTATCCCAGCCTTAAATCCTGGCACAGTTGGGTTGCCACAAATATCACGTTTGACAGAAATATTTGATGACATAGATGTTTGATTTCCCATTCTCAATATGCTGTAGTAATTTCCAGTAGTCACAATCTTCTCACAAACACCATATAGTTTCTTGCAACTTACATCTCTAGGTTCCCCCTCGAGCCTTACAGTATCATTATCCTCTGAATCAGATGTATTCACTATGTCCCCTGTTTCTGATTGACTTGGACTAGATAACTCTAGTTTTAGATGGTTTTTTCCATCCACAAAACAATTGGTTTTCCCATCTAAATTATATGAAACACCCACAGATTGAGGACTTTGAGCTGATGTAGCAATTTGACAGTCTGATCCTGCCAAACACAAGTCCAACTCACATGCAGCCTCCTTCGAGAAGTGATTTTGGAGTGCAACAGCAGTTTCAGAGTAATGATTGCCATTACATGGTGTTGAATCTTCCACAACATTTTTGTCATCATCTTGGACACCATCTTCGATGTCGGACATATCAGCATAAACAGAAGCTAAAAGATCAAGTGCAGAAGTATCTCTTGGACATGTAACATCAGAAAACATATCCACACTCTGGTCTGAACCCTGAGCTGAATAAAGGTAACAGTAAAATCAGTTATCATTTAATCAGTTGGCAGAGTAAATTTCCGCAACAGGTGAAGAATGTAATGAATAAAAATAGATAAACAGTTCAGTCAGGAGCCTATTTCAGTAAGTGAGATGCAGAAAGAATGATATGATATATTTCATTTGACCAAAGAAAAACAGATTAATCTTTTAGTACCAAAAAATTCAATATCTAAGCTTTGTACAATGAAGACTGGTTAGGGTAACACATACCCAAAATCTACAAAAATGTGAAAAGGGCCAATGTGGATCAAGTGCAAATAAACCACAAGCAACAAATAATGATTAACAAAGAACAACAAAAGGTACATACTTGAACTGATGCCAAAGATTAGATTGGATAACAAGTAAATCCAAAAAATTTTGTTAAAGTTCTCCAATCTTAGACCAATATTCTATATTCCAGAGGGAAGTTATACATCTCCAAGATTTTAATGTTTTGTTTGACCAAATAACCCATCTCCAGCATAAACATCCTTCAATCACATTAACATAACAAAGAACAAGCATTAGATGAACTAGTATATATTTTTCTCATGAACATTGAGCAGCACTAAACAAAATTTAAAGCAAATTTATTAACAAACAATAACTTTCTAGGTTTTCCATCAAGATATCCAAAAACACATTTAGCAACAACCTTCAAATATTAAAATCTTGAGGATGCCTGTGATTCATTAGAAAGTCAGGAAGCACATAATATGGTGGAATCTGTCAAATATTAAAACTGCTATATGTTTGATTAAGAATTTAGCAAGCAGCTCTTAACAATCTCAAACACAGTTTTCATAATTCATCTCATAGTATCAGTTACAATAAAAGGTCCTCAAGAATACAAGACTCAGTAAGCAAAGCATCTCTATACTAATAATGTCTGAGAGGAGAAAAGAGAGTTTTCTTTCCAGAAAGATCACATTTTTAAACTTAAGCAAATTTAAGTAGAACAAAAAAAAAAAAAAAAAAAAATTTGAAGTTTAAAATTCATTAGAAATGAACAAGAAAATTATTCTGATGAAACTTTGCAAAATTGAAATAACATCTTACCAATGTCAGCAACCAAATTGTTTCCATTTGACTTCCAATTTGTATTTGTATTTACACCAGTAACTTCTCCAGAGCCAATAGCATGATCCTTAAGGAAATCACAATCAGCAGAAATTAGATATTTGGCTGCCGACTCTCTTGGTTGAACGATAGCCACACAAGCAAAGCTCAAAATTCCACATGTTACACATGACAGCAATCTTTGATCCAGCAAACCATTAGCTTGTATTGTCCCTTCTTTTTCACCTTCCAAATTTTGTAAAACAGAGGTTGAGGAAAGGGCACAAGGACTAGCATGTTCATCAGATGTACTAGATGAAATTATTTTATCACTTTCTACAGATGAATTTCCTCCATATGAAAACAACCCATTGAAATTTCGAATTCTTGAATTCCATCCAGGACCAACATCACTAGAAGGAACAAGTCGTGATGCATCTACAGCTTCTCGATGACTGCACAGACCAAGTGATAATCTAGGCTTTACCTTAACTTGAGACCTGACCAGTGAATTTGAATAGAAAGAACTTTCAGATGCATTCTGTGGAAGAACTACGCAGGATGTTCCAGCATCCTGAAGAATATCAAGGAGGCGATTATTTTGAATCACACTTTGAACAAATGCATTTTTGACCACCTCTTCTCCTTCTCCTTTCATCTTATCTTTTAGCCTAGAACTCCGTGGTTCACTGCCATAGCCTATGGGCATCCTATAAAGAAAAAAGGCAATCATTCTACATAAGAATTATGCATCTGAAGCATAAATTCATCAGTAGAAAAACAATTCTTCTAAGACCGTAAGAAGTATAAATAATTTTAGGCATTCGTAGCTACCAGCCCCCACAATGAAAATTAAATCTACTGCATTCACATTTATCAAACTAAAAATAAATAAATAGTGCATTTCATAACCAAAGAAGAAGTAATGGCCTCATATTGCTTATTGAAACATAAAATGTGGAATAAAAATAGATTCTGTGAAATGGAAGCCCAACTGAAAATCTAGGTAGTTATGGCATCACAGTTCATTCTTGTAATTTGGGATAAAAAGAATACATGGTATCAGAGTAATAGAAATTAAAATAGGATTTCATCCCCTATCGTGATCTAGCCGCCCTTCCGAGCACCAGCAACAACCTTCTCTTCAGTCTTCTTCTTCTTCTTGTCCACGGTAAATTTGTGTTTAGTTGGTGTCTGATTTCTTCGGTTGTTGTACTCTCTTCTATTGTTGCATTTATAATTGTTCCGAGTGTCGTAAGCCAGGTCATACAAAATTTGAGTGTAAAAAACTACAGTACAAAAATCATCAAAAACACTTGGCCCATATTGCATCCACTAATGATGCCTCTAATAAATCGGTCCTTATTTCTGCAGATGAATTTGCCAAGTTCTCAAAATATCAAGAATCATTCAAGTCGTCATCTTCCTCTGTCACTGATATTGCAAATTCAGGTAAACAAAATGCATGTCTTCTTTCCTCATCCTCTAAATGGGTCATTGATTCTAGGGCCACAGGTAATTCTAGTCTCTTTTCTACTTTTCAGTCCAAAGCTAATACTCATACTGTTACTTTAGTAGATGGGTCTCCATCTTGTGTTCGTGGGTCCTGCCCCTTTGCTTCCCATCTTCTATCTTATATTTACCTAATCTATCATTTAATTTGCTCTCTGTCAATCAACTAACTCGTAATCTTAATTGTTGCATCTCATTTTTTTCCTAATCATTGCTTATTTCAGGATCTTTTGTGTCTTTATTAAATTGTGAGTCGTATCAGTTTGCAAAACATCACCATCTTAGTTTAAGTCCTAGAGTAAATAAACGTGATACTATTCCTTTTGAATTAGTTCATTTCGATATTTAGAGTCCTTGTCCTGTTTTATCTAAACCTGATTTTAAATATTTTGTTACTTTTGTTGATGATTACTCTAGTGTAAGTTGGTTATATTTAATGAAAAATCGTTCTGAGTTATTTTCTCTATTTTGTGCCTTTTGTGTTGAGATTAAAACTCAGTTCAATTCATCCTACTTTACGAAGTGATAATGCTAAGGAGTATATGTCCGGTTTATTCCTCATATATGGGTCAAAATGGCATGTTTCATGAAACCTCTTGTGTTGACACTCCATCCTAAAATAGTGTAGCTGAACATAAAAATAGACATCTTCTTGAAACTGCATTGGCCCTTTTATTTCAAATGAATGTTCCCAAATCTTTTTGGGTTGATGCAGTTTCTACATTATATTTTCTCATTAACCGCATGTCATCATCTGTTATTCATGGTGAGATCCCTTAAAAAATATATTTTCCCAATAAGTCATTGTTTCCTATTAAACCTAAGATATTTGGTTGGACTTGTTTTGTTCGGGATGTTCACCCACATGTCACTAAATTAGATCTAAAGTCTTTGAAATGTATCTTCCTTGGTTATTCTCGTATTTAAAAAGATTATAGGTATTATTATCCAGTATTAACAAATATCTTATCTCAATTGATGTTACATTTATGGAAGACACACCTTATTTCTCATGCTGACTTATTTCGACTCATCAAAGGGAGGATGATGATTTGTTGGTGTATTCTATCATACCCTCCGCACTTGTTCCAAGACCAGCTCCTGCCAAACCTCCTATTATTCAAACCTACTATAGACGCCACCCTCTAGATTCATATCATGCATCGACTACTTCGTCATCAGATCCAGTCTCGAGCGACAATCTTCATATTGCATTATGCAAAGGTAAATGACAATGTACTTATCCTACTTCTTTTGTTTCTTATAATTGCTTGTCGTCTTCGTTTTGTTCTTTTATTGCTTCATTTGATTCTATCTCTATTCCTAAGACTGTGCGTGGTCATATCTCATCCTGGTTGGAAAGATGCAATAATAGAGGAGATGAATGCTTTAGATAACAATGACACCTGGGACTTGGTTGATCTACCTTCAAGAAAACGGGCTATTGGATGCAAATGGGTATTCGCAATTAAAGTCAATCTGGATGGGTCAATTACCGTATTAAAAGTCCGTCTTGTTGCTAAAGGCTATGCTCAGATCTATAGGATGGATTATTCCGACACTTTTTCTCCGGTCGAAAAGTTGACATCTATTCGATTATTTATTTCAATGGCCGCTACTCATCATTGGCCTTTATATCAACTTGATATCAAGAATGCTTTTCTTCATGGTGATCTTCAGGCAGAGGTGTATATGGAGCAACCTCATAGTTTTGTTACTCAAGGAAGTCAGGGAAAGTTTGTTGTCCTCGAAAATCCTTGTATATGGTTTGAAAGAGAGTCCTAGTGCTTGGTTTGGAAAATTTAGTAAGATTGTTGGAAAATTTGTTGAAAAAATAAAATAAAATAAAAAGGCATAATTTTTATATGCACAAAGAAATACAATATTAGAAACTAGAAGCATAAGGGTAAGCCAAACTGAGAACATACAAATGGATATAATGTAAGAAGTTTGCTTGAGTAAAGGGAAAAAAAGAAGGTAGAGATGTATTTAACACGTTATTCATCAAGAATATATTTATGTTATCAGAAAACAAACAAATAGTTATCATGATTCACAATAATACTTATAACTCATGTAATTTGCAAAACATTTTAATTTTCCTCTGTTACACCTTAGGAATGAGAAAAGAATATGATATCTCACAAAAGAAATGCTCATGTCAACCATAAATGGTGCAGCAATACAAAGCAGTGCATATGCCACAACATAAACCACAGAAACTAACACCAAACAGAAAAACTTGTATAGGGACTACAGTCAAGGACTCGTATAAACCCATCAGTATAGGTGGTTGCATGCATTGTTTCCTAGAAGAATAGCCCTTCCCATAATTGCACTATATAGCTGAGATTTAAATAAGTAGTAACACTAAATTTTTCATAGTAATTCTGACATATATCCTCTTCGTATTAGCTTTAAAATATGCAATTAGTTCTATATATAAATCAAGCAACTCATAGGTTCAATCGTCACGTGCTTTAATATGCTCATTTTTAACCCCTCTGAAAATCACTAATACCGTAGCCTTACAGATAGATAAGAGACTGGGCTGTCAAAAAATCTCAATATTTATTTTATACTTAAGATCCTTGTATAATGGAAATTTGGAATACAGGGCGAATAGCTCTTCAGCAAGAATTGAAAATGTGACAACAATATGTCAAACATATTTAACTAGCAAACCTTCTGATACTGACTAAAGTAGCAGTATGTCCAATTCATGCTCACCATATGTACTCCATTATCCATATATTGAGAAGGTCTAGTGTTCAATCATTGGTATTCTAGTATGCATTTGAGATTAAAGCCATATGATAGAAAAGGAACAAAAACAGACCCTGAAAACCCTGGAACTAGTAGATCAGTCCTTGAAAGAAGAGTTGGCGCAGAGGAGGAAAGACAGGTGTGAGAGATATTGAAAGAACAGAGAAAACAAACTACACAATTCCAAGTAATACTATTTTACCAGCGATCAACACGCTGCAATAAGTGTGTGCCCTTGAGAAACAAATTTACTGTCCAAACATGTATTGATCTCCTTTAAGACCCTTTATTACTTCTGACCTCTATGACTACCAACTACTGATCCCCTTCAGGTCCCTTTATTTATTTTTTACCTTCATAACTACCAGCTACTTGCAAAGCAAACTTATACAAAAGATAGTCATAAGAGAAAGTGATACACACTAACAGAAAGATAATATACAAAATAAAGCAACAGGCAAACCTTCTGCTTGATGATATTGCAAGTGCATATAGCAATTGATAATGAGACACCATGGGAGGATAGTTTATTGAAGCCCTCCTCACTGCAGCTTCTTTGGCAAATCTCAACCATTCAGGAGTAGCTATATTTGCTGCTTCACCACAATTGAATCCTACAATGACAAAAGAAGAAATTATTCTAATAAATGCAATAACAATGTCTTGGTATGAAAATTTCCACATAGGATATGGCAAATCAAGTTTAAGAATCTTGGATATGCATATCAGACAGTATATCAATGCTTCAAAGATTAGGAAATACCAAGATGATGATACAACTAAGTTATCTTGTGCAATCAAAAGTGTATTTTAGATTATCATAACAAAAATTGTTCAATCAAACTTCTAAGACAACTTTCATGACAATCAATTGCACTGGCTAATTTTTCACAAGTTCCATTGAACACAAATTGCTGATCACAATATGTTGTGTTTGCAGCATAATTTGGTCTCCAACAGTAACTATGATTATATATTTGAAAGAAACAAAATTTAGAGCCTTAAAAAATGTGAAGTGTGTGAAACAAAAAAAAAAAATTGATTTAGACTCCAGAACATACAACATACATGAATCCTGTCATAAACTGTCTCATTAAGATACTAGAATTGAGAAAGGTTAAAAGAATGCAATACGTTTAACCTATGCGGGCACAGAAGGTACATGTGCTAGTTATATTTGCAAGATAGAAGAAAATTGTTTAAATGAATTTATAGGCTATTTTTACTAGGTGTGGCCTAAAACAAGGATAAGGATAAAAAGAGTCTCACCCTTATCCTAATTCCTAGCTAGTTCAGGTCACGTTTGAAGATACTATGACTAAGCCCGTGAAACAAGGCATGCCTGGAACAGAGTGTTCATGCACCAAAGGTCAGGGGTTTATCGTCCACATAGTTGGCATATCTCAAAAATATAATTTGAGCGTTACCTGATCCTTTTTTCGTCTATCAGTATGGAGTCACCTATTCATCAGAAATAATTATTCATAATAAGGTCATCAGGATGAAGAAAATAATGGTTTACCGTGGCTGAACCCAGAATGATAAGCCCCAGGAAAAGTGACAACAAAATCACCAGCATTCTGAACCAACCTAATTTAATAAACACAGTTTTAAAGTGTTAGTAAATAATAGATAAAATACCAAAATCACTATGCTCTAAATTATCACCTGCAACATGGGATTCCTGCTCCAACAAGTACTTCAGGAGACATAACTGTAGTCTTCTCGCCCAGGATTGCATAAGTCACTGTCATCGTCTTAGCCGTATTAGCATGAGGTTTAGCAAGCAATTAGTTGAATAAATAGAATTCAGTGGGTAAAAACATAATAAATTACGAAACAGGTTCTAAAGAGGCAAAACCCACACAGTCTTCTATGCAAAAGACTTCCTGTGCTGCATAAATTGGTTCGTTTTTAGAATTCCAAACGTATGCAGGACTACCTAATCAAGTTACCAACAGATCAATAAGCTAATGGTCCCTCTATGTGTATCAGTGTAAGGTACAGTTGCTCTAACCATCTACAATCTTAATTCTTAGTTTCCCATGAAAACCTACCCTATGTTTAGTGAAGACTGAAGATCTTTAAGGAAAGCATTACAAGGATAAGGTAGAATATAATTAAGTAGATAGAAGTAAGAAATGTAGGATAAATATGCATGTCAAGGCAGAAAAATTCACCGAGCGGATTCACCTCCCCTCCATAGCCATGCACACGAACGACCTCCTCGAACGCGAGCCTAGCATCCCTCGGCACTCCGTACCAGGTCTTGCCCGCGCCCATATGCAGATAATTCAAGCTGTGCAGCTCATGGTCTTCAACATGCCAGGCAAACCAACTGAACAACATTGCTGCGTAGACCATTGGGGATGTCACCCCGGGGATCTCCTCCTTCATAAACCGCAGCAGCGATCCCTTGCCTCGCGACACTCCCCGCATGTTCCATGCAGACTCCCCCACATTAGCCGGAGCGTCCTCACGCCAGCGCCGGGTGGAAGGGGCCAGCAGTGGAAACCCTGATCCAGGCATGTCGTTGGCATACTCCACCGCAAAGGGTTTGTCGGCGGAGACTCGCCAGAAAAGGGTCTCAATCTCGAGCGGGGAGAGAGCCTCCGAAAAGGCAGCCTTGCGGCCAGTTGATCGACGGAGGTGGGAACGCTCGAGTTGCCTGGCCTTGGCCTCGAACTGCTGGAGCGTGTACCGCTCGCCGCTCTGCCAGACGGGCTTCTGCACGGGGCGGGGGCGGCGGGGGCAGAACCCTACCTGCTGTTGCCGCGTGGTGAAGGAGGACGACTTCCGGCCGCCGCTCCCCGAGAGGTTGCGGGAGGCGAAGGAGCGGTTGAGGTTTGCCACGGCCGTCTTCTTAGGTGCGGGCGGGAAGGGAGGCACGATCTTGCAGATGCCGTACGGAGAAGCCTCCCTCTCGATCCTGAGGATGTACGCGATGGGGTCGACGAACTCCTGCTCGGTGGGGTGGAACTCCGGCGCCAATGGGAGCCCTTTGAGCCACGGCGGGACCTCCAGCGGCAGTGGCTCCGGCGCGACCACTCCCGGGGCGGCCGACGACACCGCAGACGCCATTAGTGACGCAGAAGGCACTTCCCCATTACTAGACAGAGGAGAGAGTGGAAGGGTTTTGGCAAAGGGCGTGGAGGAGGTAATCCGATAATTTTTTATTAAATATTACTAATAAAAACATTTTACGTTTAGATATTTCCTAATTATCTCCTATCGTCCTGGTTGAACTCTGACTTAATTGATTATTTTTAATGACCAATAAAAAATCTGTATGGATATCATCCTAAATTTAATATTATTTAATCTGATTAATGTTAGAACAATATAGATATCCTAGTTTTTCATTTTTGATATTGAGATAAAAGTTTAAGATAGATTTATTTTTATATTTGATATACATTGTAAGTGTAAAGGATATAAATACAACAATAAAAGTCCAAGTGTGATCTTGGCAAAAGAAGAAAATATAAATAGAGACTTGGCGGAGTAAGTTCAAAGGGAAACCTTGACGATGTAAGCCCAAGTGTGACTTAGCAAATAAAGAAAGACTCGATAATAAATGACCAAGGCCCAAAGCTTTTAAAAGCAAAGCATAAAGGATGTAGAGTATCTGAGGAACGCAAGGTTAATTGAGAAGGCTAGAAGGCTAGGTTTAGGTTGGTCGATGTGAGGCCGAGTGCGAGATAAATGTATTCAGAAATGGAAACCCTAGTTTATTATAGTAGCACTATAGCGTTACTATAGTGGTACTGTAGCAGTTGACTATGAACGAACAAAATATTTTTGTTCACTTAGCCAATAAAGGGCAGTCGACTGTATGTGGAGCAGTCGACTGGTATGTGGAGCAGTCGACTGGTATGTGGAGCAGTCAACAGTCGACCGGTGCGAGCAGCTGACTAACCAGTCGACTGGTAATGAGACGTTGGAGTGTAACGGTCATATTTCCATGAGAACCAATCGACTGATATATTTATCAGTCGACTAGTGGCGAGATATTCTACCCGAGCTTTATTTAAGAGAGCTCGAGAACCTTGAGCAAGATTGACGACATAGTGGTGGTCAACCCTATTAGTAGTCTCTTAAACTCAAGTGCAATCCAAGTACATTCGAGAACTTTTAGAAGAGTTGTAGTGAGTTTTCTTCACCTACAAGGAGCTACGAGCACTAGTTGGAGGTTGACTGGGGAATCATCCACCGACGGATCGGGATCGTCCACCTTACGGACAATCATGAAAGTAGGAGTTGTAATCTCCGAACTACATTAAATAATCTTCTTAGATTTGGCCCTAATCTTGTTAGTTTTTATTTTATATTTTCGTTATGCCCTAACAAGCATAGAAAGTTATCGATTTGAATGACCAACATATTCATCCTCATCCAACTGGCATAAAAATCCCAACAATTAATTATTTTTAATATGTTAGGATAAAGTTATCATCTTATCAACTTTTCTTTAAGACCGCCCATAATACATAAAAGGAAATAAATTATGAGTATTTATGTGACAAAAGATGAATACGTTCGCTCCTAGCGCCCCCGCCAACCCGTCACAGGGCCAACACCACTACAAGAAAATTGTCATATACCCACGGCAAGTTTTAGCAACACATATACAAACTGTAGGTATAGGTAACATATAGCCACAAATGTATGGTATCGTCACTATAAGTTATAGGGACAG
>JBAMIE010009826.1:0-19954 GCA_037177295.1 Kaempferia parviflora
TGAAGGTCAATTACTAATAGCGAAATGTTTGTTAGGTTTCTGCTCTCCCTAATGGTCACTTTTCAAAGGTAAAGCTACTCATGATTTACTTCTCTACAAATGACCTTTTGCCATGTTGAGCTTCCCAAATCAACGTATAACCTTTTGCCATTTAAATGTCCAATTTTTTTCACCGAACTTTTATCATAACAAAAGAGTAAAAGATATGATAGAAATCACCGAGAAATATGGGAGAACAACGGAACAAGAAGAGGTGCTCCATTAAAATCCATTAAAATACATGAAAATGAAAAGTAAATAAAGTTGTTTAAAAAAATGTAGATTCGCTATCTTAGCGGTCCCTCTAATACCGGCCACATGAATATGAACACACCTAATAAAATTGTTTTAAAGTAGGATGGTAAAGGAGTCCAACATGAATATATTTGATATTGAATTGAATACGAATTTATTTAATAACTCAAGTTAACAAATTAAATAGAGATGTGTTCATAGATTATGAATATTAATAAAATTTGTGAATTATATTAATCAACATAGTAAAAATAAATAAAAATATTTTTAAAAATGAATAAATAAGCTTTGTCAGTTTCATAAATGTCAACAAAAAAAAAAAAAAAAAGAATTAACTAAGTTTGAATTGAGAGTTTAATAACATTTAAATAAATCAAACTCAAATTGATAAAAAAAATAAAGCTTGAATAACTATTTTAATGACTTGATTTATTTTAGACTTCAATTTGATTTGACTCTATTATCTTATTAAATAAATTTTAACACTAATTGTCTTATTAATCTCAAAATTAATTTATAGAGAAATACTCACAAATAGACTTTATTCCTGATCATTTAATTAATTTTATCAAAAATCAAACTCCAACTAACCTCTCAATAGTCATGTATGTCCATTTGTCTCGAATCTTGGCATGTCCGAGCATATACCTCCCCCATGTCTTGACCATTTGCACTAATGGCTAGTAGGTACCCATGATTTATCTCCTCCGTGTTAGTTCTGGGATGAGTCGGCGGAGATACTGAGGGTGAACGATTCACCTTTTTTACCATGTAAGTCCATTTGCCAAATTATTAATGATCTCATTGTTGAACAAGTTGATGATAAATACTATTTATTTTTTTGTTAAAAAAACTCGAAAAGAAAAATCCATTCACCATTCACCACACAGAGAGTCAAAGATGTCCACCTTTTATTTTTCTTCCTTTTTTTTTTAATCTTTTAGAAAACATACATGATCGAAGGACGTGCTACCAAAAACCTCATTTAATATACTTATATTATTATTTATTTATTTTCCTCCTCTTTAATTATTTTTCTAGCAATTATTTATTATCATTTATTATGACGGTGGCCAAAGACTTTGCTCCCGTTCAACCATTTGCCGTTGCTTTTCTTTATTTTATTTTAATTTTAAAAATAAAATTAAAATAAAAGAATGTTGTGGATCTGCACAATTAATTTCGAGAAAATAATCAAATAAGTTGGATGGATAAATCGCTTTAATTAGTCAATTAATATTAATCTTCCATTTTTCAAACTTGTGATAAGTGTCATAAGACTTCGCAACTAATTAAGGGCATGTTCTAATTGCAGGATTTGGAGAGATTAATTAAATAAAAAGTTGAAAAAAAGTTAATCAAGGGTTAGGTTTGAGATCCAATCTAAAGTAGTAATGAAATTTTAAATTTATTTTTGTTCTTTCAAAATTAGTAATATAGGTAGGACCAATGTTTATGCAGGACCGATTTGGTGTCAGGACAGAATCGGTGGTATTGAATCGTAGAATCGTACGATTCTATCAAAAACTATTAAAATTTCGTAATACATGATTAATAATTAAAAAAATATATAAAAAAATTTATTTATATATAAATATATTACTAATTTTACATATATATTTAATCAATTATCATCAACTCCGGAAATTATATTATTACATGTATAAATTTGAATTAACTAGTAATTTAACTATCTAAAAAATTTATTTACATATAATTATGTTATAATAATATAGAAAAAAATATTTTATTTTTCATTTTTATAAAAATATTTTTTAATATTATGATTATTAAGGTATACTTTTAATTTTTGACAATTTTTTATTCTTTACCATTTAATAACTGTATCATTACATTAATTATTGGAGCAAAAAGCAGATGTAAATATTCACTCCCATTGTTGCCCATAATTACAGAAGCGAAGCGGCACGTGCACAGCCGGTTGGACTCTTTTTTTTACTTTAGTCCATTCACGGCAGTTATTTCACTTTCACTCCTCTGGACCTTCTCAGTCCTCCCATGGCGCCTTCCCCCGCCCTATCTTTCAATTCACTGGCTGTGAGCGTCATGTGCGCCAGTTGTGTCGGCGTGTGCGCACGTCAGAAGAGACAAATCAAAGCCCAATTTTGTTAAATTAATCGCAGAGCCGGAGAGAGATCTCAATTAATGGGGTTTGGGGGTTTCAGATGCAGAGGATCTGGAGTTGCGTTCGGAGTTTGGATCACCGAGTCGGTCGCAGAACAGCTCAGACGTCGCCTTCGCCACTGTGTCGGTCTTCCTTCCTCTCGCCGTTCGCTTGTCATTATCGTCGTTGATTCATTGATCCATTGGACTTTTTGTTTCTCCCGCTCCAAGTTTTCTCTTTGGCATCCTTTTTGTTTTTTTCCCCTATTCGCTGCTGATCCTTTTTTATTTCTTTCCTTTTACTGATCCGGTTGGCGCAGTGTAAGCATCAAGCAATAATAAGTGGTGGCAGCGGTGGTGGGATTGAGAGGAGGAGAGGTCGGTAGGTGTCTGCTGGCATCGCATTACTTTAGAGGAAGGTCAAGGCATTGCGAGTTGGAAGAGATACGAGCGGCTTTGGATCGTCTTCCTGAGGGAGGGAGCTCCAATGAGGTCGCAGCCGCTTTGATTTGAATCAAGTTGCTGTTTTTCGTGTGTTTCAAGGAGGATTGAAGCAATACCTCATGGAGGCGAGCGCGGGGCTGGTCGCCGGCTCTCACAACCGGAATGAACTCGTGGTCATCCGCCGCGATGGGGAATCAGGGGTAATTCGCCGCCTCCTTGTTCTTTGACTTTTTTAGCTATTGCCGTCAAAATATGATTTTGATTCGATGTTTTGGCTTTCGCAGCCGAGGCCACTGAAACAGCTGAGCGGGCAGGTGTGCCAGATCTGTGGTGACGATGTCGGTCTCACCGTCGACGGCGATCTCTTCGTCGCCTGCAACGAATGCGCTTTCCCCATTTGCAGGACTTGCTATGAGTACGAGCGACGGGAGGGCAACCAAGTATGCCCTCAGTGCAAGACCAGATTTAAGCGGCTCAAAGGTAAATACAAGAAAGAAACGCACGGAAACTTCCCTTTCAGTAATCTATAGCGTTGTAGTAGATCTTTTTTTCTCTTAAAGTCTTACTTGCATCAGATAGTTAAATTCGACGTTCTTGTATTTGCAGGATGTCCTCGTGTGCCTGGCGATGAAGAAGAGGATGACGTTGATGATCTCGAACACGAGTTCGAATGGGGAGATGACCATGACTCACAGTACATGGCAGAAGCAATGCTGCACGGCCACATGAGCTATGGCCGTCAGGGTTTCATAAACAACCCTCATGTGGCTCATCCTTTGCCCCAAGTCCCTCTTCTTACCAATGGTGAGATGGTATGGACAAATCAAAATTCGCTCCGGTTGTTTTGCATTCAGTAATGCCCCTTCAGTTCTTGTGGATGAGTTCCATTTTTTATATTCCAGGTTGATGACATTCCTCCAGAGCATCATGCTCTTGTTCCTTCTTTCATGGGCGGGGGCGGGAAAAGGATTCATCCCCTCCCCTTCCCAGATTCCAATCTTCCAGGTGGGCACACTAGCACTGGAATTTACTATTTGTTTGCAATTAGCTATGATAATATATGACTCATTAAGTTTTCAGTACAACTAAATGATAATTAAACTATCAATCTCACAGTGCAACCTAGATCCATGGATCCCTCCAAGGATCTTGCTGCTTATGGATATGGAAGTGTGGCATGGAAGGAGCGAATGGAAAGTTGGAAGCAAAAACAAGAGAAATTACAAATGGCCAGGAGCAATGGTGGTGATAAAGTCTGGGATAACAATGATGATGAATCTGACTTACCATTGTAAGCCCTAAAGTCTGTTTGATGCCTTTATATTTGGAAATGATATTCCTGTTATTAACATGTTGACATTGGTTGCCCCAATTTTTATTCACTAGTCGATGTTAGATAATACCAAAAGTTTTTTCTTCTGTAATTTGATATGCTATTCATATTTATAGAATGGATGAAGCTAGACAACCATTATCGAGAAAGCTTCCATTCCCTTCTAGCAAAATAAACCCATATAGAATGATCATCTTAATCCGGCTGGTAGTTGCTGGGTTCTTCTTCCATTATCGAGTTACTAACCCTGCCAAAGATGCATATCCATTGTGGCTCATATCCGTCATATGTGAAATATGGTTTGCTGTTTCTTGGATTCTCGATCAGTTTCCCAAGTGGCTTCCAATTGAAAGGGAAACTTATCTTGACAGATTATCACTCAGGTAGTTTAAGTTGCCCATGAGAACTTATTTATTCATCTTGATCAATTTCTTGGATATTTCCCTACACTGTTCAATTTTGTGCTTAGGTATGAAAAAGAAGGGCATCCTTCTCAATTAGCTTCAGTTGACATATATGTGAGTACAGTTGATCCAATGAAGGAACCGCCTTTAATTACTGCAAACACTGTTCTCTCGATCCTTGCTGTGGATTACCCGGTTGAAAAAGTATCTTGCTATGTTTCTGATGATGGTGCTGCTATGCTGACATTCGAAGCATTGTCTGAAACATCCGAGTTTGCAAAGACATGGGTTCCTTTCTGTAAAAAATTCAATATAGAGCCCCGTGCACCAGAATGGTATTTTCAGCAAAAGATAGATTATCTGAAGGATAAAGTTCACCCTTCTTTTGTAAAAGAAAGAAGAGCTATGAAGGTACCAAATAGTTATATTATCGTTATAATTTATGCACGATAGTTGTGTAACTAAATTTTCTCTTTTTTCAGAGAGAATATGAGGAATTTAAGGTACGAATAAATGCGCTGGTTGCAAAAGCACAAAAGGTGCCTGAAGAAGGGTGGACAATGCAAGATGGAACTCCTTGGCCTGGAAATAATGTTCGTGATCATCCAGGCATGATTCAGGTAATTTTTTTTTGTTCTATTCAATTTTTTGTGCTTGTATGAAATAATCTTGTTTTCATTGGGTTTATGAATTCAATTTCTTGTTTTGTTGATATCATATATTTGCAGGTCTTCTTGGGGCAAAGTGGTGGGCATGATATGGATGGAAATGAACTGCCACGTTTGGTTTATGTCTCAAGAGAAAAGAGGCCAGGTTTCAATCATCACAAAAAGGCTGGAGCCATGAATTCTTTGGTGAGCAAGTGCCTTTTTGATGGATTTGTCAACCTGAGTGTCAAATAGCTGTAGGTTTGCTCATATTATAGTAATGGATTTGGCAGGTCCGAGTTTCTGCAGTACTTACAAATGCACCCTATCTGCTGAATGTTGATTGTGACCATTACTTCAACAATAGCAAGGCAATACGAGAAGCAATGTGCTTCATGATGGATCCACTTATTGGAAAGCAAGTGTGCTATGTGCAGTTTCCTCAGAGGTTTGATGGTATTGATCGACATGATCGATATGCTAATCGAAATGTTGTCTTTTTTGATGTAAGTGTGTGCATTTATTCTATGTTATGCATTCTTCAGTTTCTGAATTTTGTATTCATCACACATCTTTTGTTAACAGTTTATTTGCACATGTTGTGAGTACTGAAACAAACACGTGATGCAGATCAATATGAAAGGTTTGGATGGTATTCAAGGACCGATTTATGTCGGCACTGGTTGTGTTTTCAGAAGACAAGCGCTATATGGAACTGATGCTCCCAAGAAAAAGAAACCTCCAAATAGGACTTGCAATTGCTGGCCTAAATGGTGCTGTTGTTGCTGTTGTCCTGGTGGCAGGAAGAAGAAGGCAGCAAAAGCTAAGCAGGAAAAGAAAAGGTCTAGTTCTAAGATTGCTGAGAATGGAGCGCCGGCATATGCTCTTGAAGGCAACAAAGAAGGTATCAAAAGTGTGTTGATGGTTGTCTGATTTTAGCAGCATTACTTGCTTTTATGTTATTTACTATGCATTGTAGTTTCATGTTTATCATTCTTTAAGTGGTGTTATCTTACTTCTTCCAGTTCTGATAATCATATGGTCATGAACAAGACTGAGAAAGGGCATGCCATTGTAGGCAATGCAGTTCTCAGAAGTTGCTATCTAGTCATCTAATATCGTCTCAAGAGTCACCGCAATGTATTATTAGCACTCAGGGATTGACTTGTATTTTCTGTCTTTCTCTATTCTCCATTCTGCTGTGTCCTTTAATTCATTTTGCTTTTCTATCGCATTCTTTAAGCATTGAGACAACAATGATTTATCAAAACTATTAAGCATCAGCTGGCTTTACAGTAGGCTGGAATTCTATGTATTTGTGTTCACAAACTTCCACTTGTTAATCATTTTGTCTATTTACAGAAAATGGAACTGAAAAACCTAATATGACGGCTGAGCAGAAGTTAGAAAAGAAATTTGGACAATCTCCTGTTTTTGTCGCGTCTACACTCCTAGAGAATGGGGGAACACTTAAAGGTGCTACTCCAGCTTCTTTGTTAAAGGAAGCTATCCATGTTATTAGCTGTGGCTTTGAAGATAAGACAGACTGGGGGAAAGAGGTAATTATTGTTGTTTTGATTTTTTTTTTTTCTAGCTACTGTCAAGAGATCTTTTCTTAATTTCATATGATTTTACTTGTTCCAGATTGGATGGATCTATGGTTCTGTGACAGAAGACATATTGACAGGTTTCAAGATGCATTGCCATGGGTGGAGATCCATATATTGTGTGCCATCAAGAACTGCATTCAAAGGTTCTGCACCTCTGAATCTCTCGGATCGTCTTCACCAGGTGCTTAGATGGGCTCTTGGTTCTGTTGAAATTTTCTTGAGTAAACACTGTCCTCTCTGGTATGGATATGGAGGTGGGCTTAAATGGTTGGAGAGGATGTCATACATTAATGCTACTATCTACCCTTGGACCTCAATTCCTCTCCTGGCATACTGTACCTTGCCGGCTGTTTGCTTGCTTACTGGAAAATTTATCACCCCAGAGGTAGCCTTGCTTCTGTTTATCTTTTTTTTTTTCTTAAACTATTCTTTTATTATTGTTTCTCAAGGCTTATAACAATTTGTGTTCTGGATTGCAGCTTTCCAATGTAGCAAGTCTTTGGTTCTTGTCACTTTTCATTTGTATCTTCGCAACGGGGATCCTCGAAATGAGATGGAGTGGTGTTGGCATTGATGACTGGTGGAGAAATGAACAGTTTTGGGTTATTGGAGGTGTTTCAGCACATCTCTTTGCTGTGTTCCAGGGGCTTCTAAAGGTTCTCGCCGGTATTGACACCAATTTCACTGTTACATCAAAGGCTGGTGATGATGAAGACTATTCCGAATTGTATACATTCAAGTGGACCACCTTGCTCATCCCTCCTACAACATTGCTTATTGTGAACTTCGTCGGCGTGGTAGCTGGTATCTCCAATGCAATAAACAACGGATATGAATCATGGGGACCTCTATTCGGAAAACTCTTTTTCTCCTTCTGGGTGATCGTCCACCTGTATCCATTCCTCAAAGGTCTTGTTGGTCGACAAAACCGGACACCTACAATTGTGATTGTCTGGTCCATCCTCCTCGCATCAATTTTCTCATTGCTCTGGGTACGAATCGATCCATTCCTGCCAAAATCAGATGGACCTCTCTTGGAGGAGTGCGGATTAGATTGCAACTGAACACAAGATTGGCATTGACATGGAGTAAACTACATGGAATCCGCACCAATGTACAGAAAGTTCTGCATCAATTTATAGGTTGGAAGACAGTGTGCTACATCTTGTTTGTTCTCTTTATTCGTCGCCCGAAACAGTAGACTGATTGTCTGTGCAAGAACAGCAGCTGGATGAATGGTTATGGCAAGACGAAGGTTCCAGCTTTGTTGGTGTATCATTCCAGTCAAATCTGTACATTGGATTCATCACAGTAAGGCATGCCTTCCCAGGGACATGCCTGTTGGTTGAATTTATTTGCTTCCTTTCTGGGTGATTATTTATTTCTGGTGATACTTAACGATATAAAAGCGAATATTTTTACTGTGTATTCTTTTTTAATTTAATCACGAGACTTGTGTCTTATATGAAACCTTCAAAGCTTTGTTTACATTCCATGAGTTATATGCATAAATAAAACTGTGTTTGGGTTGGTTGAGCCATGTGTTTGACTGTTTTGGATGTGCTGAATCTTTGGTCGACGACACAGATTGAGGTGAAGGCCAAATTCATGAATGAGAGAGCCTTGTCATTTTCCTCTTGTTCTGGCATCTCATAGTCTTAATGGTCAGATGGAATCACCTCACTGTTGGTTGGCATCTCATGTACTTTTTGACGAATCTAGTGGTAAAAGGTGAAGCAGGCTCTTTGACGTGTTAGGTTTAAAAAAAAATTAAAATATCTATGATATTATTTACTTTAAGATTAAGTTTTATGGTTTTATTTTTAGCTCTATCTAAAAGGTCTCGTACTAATGAAGATATTTTTCTCTTATAAATTTATGATTTTTTTCATGTATTTTTAATATGCAACTATATTTACAATCTTACAACTCTAATAATCCCACCTCAAACGGAAAACTTATTCATTTGACTTCTGATTGGGTATCCACCAGGATTTTCTATCCTTTAGCTCAATTGACCTACTAGGACTTCTTTGCCTAGTCTCAACTAGGACTTCTTGTCTCTCGGTCCAACGGACCTACTAGGACTTCATGTCCCTCGGTCCAATTAACCTATTAGGACTTCCTTACTTAGCTGCAACTAAGACTTTCTGCTTGTGTATGGTCCTCTTAATTCGGATATGATAACTTATACTTCCTTTATTAAAAGTCAATAGTCTACCCAACACGACCTTCTGATAACAAGAATCAATGTAAGTCAAAAATAATCCGAAGTAATATTTGCACCGTCAAAAACTAGAATCATACCTTTCTGATAACAAGTTCTATAGGCGTAAAATGTGCATATGCAGCAGCCTAGAGAAGACTCAACGTAGGTCAAGAGAATGCCAGCCTTTCCCGCTGTCCCATCCCAATCAACCATGAATATTTTATCATCCTTTCTAAACATGTTAAACATTTTTTTTTTATCTCATTAAGCTTTTAAAGAGAATTTAAAAATGCTATTCAAGCAAAAACAATTCAACCTAACCTTTTTGTTTATTAAAGTAATTTTAAACAAATCTATGCAAGTGCTTTGGAATACTTACAATATGTACCTTCTTATAACCTTCCTATTAACTTTCTTAAATATAAAATTTGTCTTACATTTTATATTTTAAATAAAATTTTTTACATCAGCTACCTTATCTATTCCGTAAATTTAGATTTCATTAATAGCATTTCTTTAAATTTAGGAAATAAAATTTATTCCCTAAATATTAAAATATTATTTAATTTGGGAGAGAAAAAAATAAAAATAATGGATTAAGTAATGAAAAATAAATATTACATAGGGAAAAGTAATAAAAAAAATAAACATAGAATAAATTATTAGGAAATTGATGTATTGTATAGTAAAAGTGGATATCCAAATTTAATAAAATAATTCTTATATCTTGAATTTTAAATTTTGATTAGGGAATCTAATATGAATACTCTTAGGTCCTATACAATAATAGAGATGTTGTTATGAAAAAATATATATTCAAAATTAATAAATTAGCTCTCGTATCCATAAATTTTAAATTTTAGATAAAAAAAATATAATATAGATGCTATTAGGTATTCTACCATAATGGAGATGCTTGTGTAACATGCATGCATTAGATTAGACTCTCTTTTAATTTATTGCATAAACGTGACATTGTTAATTATTTGTTTTGAGATAGTAATCGAATTGGAACTATATTAATCATCAATCAAACCAATTAGTTAGGAAGTAAATATCTACTATATTCATCTTCAATTAATTATTTGTATACAAAACATTATATTGCCTTTTTTTTTCATTGTAGGTCAAAACTTGACCTTATAAATCATCTTACGATTATTCTAATCATGTCATCTTTACTTGCAATAGCATGTTGCTTAACAAGCCTTTGTTTGACTAGAAGATTATTGCTTATATAAGAAAACAAGGGCAATAATTAAAAAGGACATCTTTAATTGTTATTTTCATTAAGAGAGTAATTTTTTTTAAAAAAAATCAAAATAATACCCCACTACCCTACTATATTTTCCATCTCGAAAATACTTTTATATATATATATATATATAATTTTTTCTAAAACATAAATGCTATATATAATTAATTAGTAAAATGACTATTACTAGTCTGACCCTTAAGCTTTTGATTTATCTGTAATGGATAGGGTAAGTGTCAAAAATCAATCCGGATTATTTAATTTGAGTCGATTCGAAAAAAATTAAGTTTAGGTTAGAGATTTTTTAGGTTCTGGTCGGGTTTTAGTTAGGTTCTGGTTGGAGAGTTTCTGATTGGGTTCGGGTTGGGTCGTGTCGGGTTCGGGTTGATCTAAATTTAGGTATTAGTTAATTTTTTAGGGTTTAATCAAATTTTATTTTGAAAATTAAGATAATATCAATGTTAATATGATAGTAATAGAGTATTGAGTTAAAAGCGAAAAATTATTGGGAAAATAGTTTTAAAAAAATTTGAATCGGGTTATACAGGTTATCTGGGTCAGGTTTGGATTGGTCGGTTGGTTGGGTTCAGATTAAAGGTTTAGGGTTGAGTTCAAGTTCAGATTCGGGTTGGGAGTTTTTCTTTTTTACCAATCTGATCTGAATTTGATTCGACCATCTGAATTGACACTTCTAGTTCTGAATAAGAGTTCACCGCTTGCCTAAGGTTCCGCACTACGTCTATCTACTGTACTTTAGATTTACCTCCTTTATAATAGCTGTGGGACCGATTAGTAGGGGCCGCTAATATAACGGCTCTATATTTTCTTAAGCTAGTTAAGTTTTATGAGTAACATACAAAAAATTATCACATTAATTTCACTGCCAATGTTCATCAATGATATTGATGTGCTACTGACGAGGCATTTGATGTCTCAATAATTCATCTATAAAAGAAAAAGAAAAAAAAAGAAGTGCTTCCAAAATTTAATTAAAAAAAAAGGAAAAGAAGAATTGATTAATGAGGAGGAGGTAGACGCGGCACCAACCGCTCTCACCTATCTCACTTAAAACAGTTATAGAATGAGCCCTAGTGTCCCTTTAATCATGTGAAGATTAATTTAATTAGCACAGTAATTAGTATATTTCAATTGGTGTTAATTAAATAAATGAAGAGTGTTAACGTTAATGGCGGATTAATTAAACAGGGTTTCATGAGTGTCGGTGGCTTATATATATATATATATACATGGATAGTGCCATGTTACTTGATGTGTGTGGCGTGGAGTTGAGCGAGGTGACTTTGCCTTTAATTTGTGTTCTTGTGGGGGTGGTTGAGATGTCAATGATTGATTTGAGGTCAGTGCATGTTTGCTAAGTAAATTAAAGGAGTCTTAATTAATGTGATCATGTGTCAATCAATGTAAAAAAACAAATGTTGTTCAATATCTCCATGCAAGTCATCTCCTTTGGCCTTTGTCAAAGCTACCACCTCGATACTTCTAATGTTGTGATATCTTAGATGCATGCCCTATACTGTTCGTTTTTTTGATATATACATTTGCTTGTACACCCATGTGAGTGTCCTATTTGGGTGCCTCTCATAGGTCGAGGTGTCTTAGTTGATCCGAGGTGCCTCGGTTATTTTTTTTTAAGCTCCTGATTGTGTAAATAAGATTTTAACTTTAAAGCTTAGAGATTGTGTTATCAAATTAAGTATATATATATAGTTCTATTATACTGGATATATTACCCCACACAATTCCATGAGCACCTACTTAAGCAGTCACTTCAGTTGGAATTCTTTGGACCACAACCCCTGGACCATCTCTAGTCCAGTGCATCATAGATATTGGATCGGAGATAAGATCCAAGAACTAATCCCCTCTTAATCCCATTCAATGACTGTGATGCACTGAACTAGAGATTATTCAGGAGTTGTAGTCTAGAGGATCTCAACTGGTAGCCATTTGCACATCGCTAATCAAAATGTGTGTGTTGATAATCAATGATTAGGATTATGCCACCTTAACAGGTGCTTATGGGTGTACATGATTACCAAATTCATATTATCCTAATCCACCTTTTAATTTGTTCAATAATTTACATACATCATCGTTTGGCTTCTAAAATCAAAACACCACTAAAGAAATATATATAAGCAATATGATCACTTTGAGATTAGTGTTTTTCAAAGGTTGCATCACAAGAACAATTGAGTGATTTTTTTTAATGCCTTAGACGACAATGGTACAAGTAAGGTAGGGGTGAACATTCGATTAATTCGGTAGTAAATTAATTAAATTAGTCGAAAATTAATTTAATATTAACTAATCGAATCGAATCAAAGTTTATATAAATTAATAATGAACTAACCGAATCAACTAAATTAATACTAAATTTATTTTAAAAATAAAAAATTTATACAAAATTAATTTTGAATTAACCGAATTAATTGAATACTCACTTCTAGGTGTAAGTGCTCTCTTAAATTCAAATATCTAAGATTGAATTTTAATTTTAATAAAATAATAAATAAATTTTTTTAATAAACCATTGATTTACGAACATTAAATTGATAGACTGCTTCAAAACAATTGAAAAACTTTCACGAATGAAATTGATTACTCCTAAAATTGGTATATAATTTAGTAAAAGGTGATTTCCTTGCTCTCAGTGCTCCCGTTAATTTGTCACTAGATCATGGATGATTACTAATCATTAGTACAAATCATACAAGTATATGTATTCGGAAACTCTCAAAATTGCTACATAAGTTAATAATAAAAATAATAATCCGTCCCCATTTAGGCATTAATAAAGTAAACGTACTTTTAATTAATTATAAGTATGTTCTTTTTTTCCCCTTTCTTTTTATTCCATTTCTCTTACTTTCTCTTTCTTAGCTGGAGAAGAGAGAGAGAGAGAGCGTCCGTTGATTTTCACGCAGAAACCGTGTCGGCGGACAGGTTAAAAAAGTAAACAGCGTATTTTTGATAGAATACCTAAAAGAGGACCACCATATTAAAAATTCTCAGACAGACCCCTTTGCAAAAATATCCAAATCAGACCGCTTTAAATATAAATTAAGATGAAATGACAAAAATAAATTCGGGACTAAAGCGATATAAATCAATAATTACGAGAACCAAAGTGAACATTTCTATATTCACTGGCGGCGGCCCTTGCAAAATAAGTGTATTAAAACGAAAAAGAATCTGCGTAGGGTTGAATTCTCTTTTTGAAAAAACAAACAAAGAATTAAGATAATCGTACTACCGGAGCCCTTGTGGCCCTCGTCCACCACCGACAGCGCCTCAGCGCCTCCTTCACTGGGCTGGTCGTTCATCCCTCGCTCTCATTAATCCACCACTCCCTCCGCCTTCTCGATTCACACCTCTCCTTCTTCCTCCTCACCATTTCTGCAATTTTTAATTTTTCCGTTGTTTTTTCCACCGAGAATAGCTGAAATCGCAACCCAGTTGGGCAGCGGATGTAAGAAAATGGAGATCGTGGAAGAATAAGAGCGATTGAGGCGTCTGAGAGAGAGAAAGAGAGAGAGAGAGAGAGAAGGGAGGAGGAAAAAAGAGTGGCTTCTGCTTTTCTGTCTTTTGGCTCTTCGCGGCAAGTGGACTTCGGGCTGTTCAACGTAAAGGAGTTAACTTGAGTGGTTTGGGGGTCCCTCGAGCGAAGAAATGGAGGCCAGCGCAGGGCTGGTTGCCGGCTCGCATAACCGGAATGAGCTCGTGGTCATCCGCCGCGACGGCGAATCGGGGGTAATCGCGCGGATGCTTCTTGTTTTTAGTCAATTTCTTTCGCTCGCCGTCAAGATCTGATTTTTGCATTTTTTTATTTGATATCGCCCCGCAGCCAAAGCCGCTGCGGCAGTTAAGCGGGCAAATCTGCCAGATCTGTGGCGATGACGTCGGCCTCACCGTCGACGGTGATCTCTTCGTCGCCTGCAACGAATGCGCCTTCCCCATTTGCAGGACCTGCTACGAATACGAGCGCCGGGAGGGTAACCAGGTGTGCCCCCAGTGCAAAACCAGGTTCAAGCGGCTCAAGGGTAAAAAAACTAAACATTTGCGTTCTTGGTCCCCTCTCTAGTTGCATTTGTCGTAGATCTCTTCAGCTTTTGCCTTTTTTTTTTTTTCTTCGTGTTTATGTTTTATAACTCGAGTTTTTGTGAATTCTACTGATTTCCAGTGCGAAAATTCAATCTTTTGCTTCAGTTTATCGAATATTGGAGTTGACCATTTGATACACCGACTATTCTTTTCACTAGATCTTCTCTAGTCCCAAGCTTTTATTGTGATCCTCAATATTAGATCTTCTGGTCCATTTCCATTTCTTTCTTAAGTCCTGGAATAATTTAATCCCTTGGTGCAGATGTTTCCAATCTCGCAAGCATCTTGTTTGAGCTTTAGAATTAATCTTTTATCTGTGCAGGGTGCCCTCGAGTGCCTGGTGATGATGAAGAGGATGATGTGGATGATCTTGAACACGAATTTGAGTGGGGAGATAATCATGACTCACAATACATCGCGGAGGCAATGCTAAATGGCCACATGGGCCACGGCCGTCAGGGTGACATCAACGCCGTTCAGGTGGTTCATCCCGTTCTCCAAGTTCCTCTTCTCACAAATGGCGAGATGGTACTTCGACTCACCTTGTTTTATTCGTTATTTCTCTCAGAAATACCCTTCAATTCTGATTGATGATTACTTCTTTTTTTTTAAAAAAATTCAGATTGATGACATTCCTCCGGAGCAGCATGCTCTTGTCCCTTCTTTCATGGGTGGTGGAGTGAAAAGGATTCATCCTCTTCCTTTTCCAGATCACAATCTTCCAGGTATTTGCAGTGCCATGGGGATCTTCTACTTAACTAGAATGAGCTATTATAATGTCTACCCTTATAATTTAGTGCAAGAAGAAATTAATAACAAATATGATCCTTTGTAGTGCATCCTAGATCTATGGACCCTTCCAAAGACCTTGCTGCTTATGGATATGGAAGTATAGCCTGGAAGGAACGAATGGAAATTTGGAAGCAAAAACAAGAGAAATTGCACATGAATAGGAGCAATGGTGGTGATAAAGGCTGGGATAACAATGATGATGAGTCTGATTTACCATTGTAAGTTCCAAAGTGACACCTTATATATTGAAAATTGTATTCTAGTTTGTTGTTTGTTGACGTTCGTTTGCTTTGTGATTCTCTTTGGTTTACTCCCAATTTCATTGTTTGTAGAATGGATGAAGCTAGACAACCATTGTCTAGAAAAATGCCAATACCTTCTAGCAAAATAAACCCATACAGAATGATAATCTTAATTCGACTGGTTGTTGCTGGGTTTTTCTTCCATTACCGGATTACAAACCCTGCAAAAGATGCATATCCATTATGGCTCATATCAGTCATTTGTGAAATTTGGTTTGCCATTTCTTGGATTCTCGATCAATTTCCCAAGTGGCTTCCAATTGAAAGGGAAACGTATCTTGACAGATTGTCATTAAGGTAACTTTATCAACAGGAAATTTAATTGTTTGTTTAATGGTACCTGCATCTAACTGTTCATTCATGTTTCTAGGTATGAAAAAGAAGGCCAGCCTTCTCAATTAGATTCCATAGACATATTTGTGAGTACAGTTGATCCAATGAAGGAACCCCCTTTAATCACTGCAAACACTGTTCTCTCAATCCTGGCTGTGGACTACCCAGTTGAAAAAGTATCTTGCTATGTCTCTGATGATGGTGCTGCTATGCTGACATTTGAAGCATTGTCCGAAACATCTGAATTTGCAAAGAAATGGGTTCCTTTTTGTAAAAAATTTAGTATAGAGCCTCGTGCACCAGAATGGTATTTTCAGCAAAAGATAGATTATCTCAAGGATAAAGTCCATCCTTCATTTGTTAAGGAAAGAAGAGCAATGAAGGTATCAAAAAGTTATATTATTATTGACAATATGCAAAGAATTTGTATCACTGAAATCGATTCTATTTACAGAGAGAATATGAGGAATTTAAGGTGAGAATAAATGCCCTGGTTGCTAAAGCACAAAAGGTACCAGAAGAAGGGTGGACAATGCAGGATGGAACACTGTGGCCTGGAAATAATGTCCGTGATCATCCAGGCATGATCCAGGTAGATTTTCTTGTACCAATATGCTATAAGCTTCTTTGTTTTCCCAAGTCAATCTCTTGTTTTGGTGACATCATATAATTCTAGGTATTCTTGCGACAAAGTGGAGGGCATGATATTGATGGGAATGAATTACCGCGTTTGGTTTATGTTTCTAGAGAAAAGAGGCCAGGTTTCAATCACCACAAGAAGGCTGGTGCCATGAATGCTTTGGTTAGCTGTGTGCTTTGGATCAATTTGTTTGCCGGGGTTAGAAGTAGACATAGGTTTGCTAATTTGCCTAAATGCATTTGACAGGTCCGAGTCTCTGCTGTACTCACAAATGCCCCGTATCTGCTGAATGTTGATTGTGACCATTACTTCAACAATAGCAAGGCAGTACGAGAAGCAATGTGCTTCATGATGGATCCACTTGTAGGAAAACAAGTGTGCTATGTGCAGTTTCCCCAAAGGTTTGATGGTATTGATCGGCATGATAGATATGCTAATCGAAACGTTGTCTTTTTTGATGTAAGTACCTGTATGTTACAACTGATTGAGTCTCAGTTTCACATTTGAATATCTATTGCAGAATTCTTTAATTAAAAATTGCTTTGTTCACATGGTTCAAGTGCTAAAACAAAGACATGATGCAGATCAATATGAAAGGTCTGGATGGGATTCAAGGACCTATTTATGTCGGTACTGGATGTGCTTTCAGAAGACAGTCACTCTACGGAACTGATGCTCCCAAGAAAAAGAAACCTCCAAATAGGACATGCAATTGCTGGCCAAAATGGTGCTGCTGCTGTTGCTGTTGTACTAGTAGTAGGAAGAAGAAGGCCACAAAAGCCAAGCAGGAAAATAAAAAGACTAGTTTTAAAAATGTTGAGAATGGAACACCAACATCTGCACTTGAAGGCATTGAAGGAGGCATTAAAGGTACATATTTATGCTTGTATCTGATCAAGTAGGATTGTGGGCATCCCTTTTCTAATACTTTGTAGGGTAATTCTTAGTTTAACAACATTTAGTTACCTTTTCTGACTTCTTCTAGTTCTCGTAGCCACTAACCTATGGTGATGGCCATGATTAAGGAAGGCCTTCTTTGCTAAGGAACGATTTCTTAGAAGACTGGACATCTAGTTATCTATATCTTGTGAAAAGGCTGCCAAACTATTATGACTCGGATTAAATCGTTATGTTAGTTTTCTTTTTTCTGTTTGGAATGGATGTCTTCTCTCAAAAGCTTAGCAATAAAATAATCAATTCAGATAATTAAAAGATTTTGTATATTGTAACTCCTGATATATTGAAGGAATATCATGATACCCCTTGTAGGAGCAGTGTTTAACTGTTAACTATCCTGTAATTTCTAAGTTTCACGTCTTTGACAGATGTTGCTACTTTGTCATGTTGTTAAAGCATCAGGCACAGTTGATTCAATAAAATACATACATATACAGCTGCTTTAAAATACGTTGGGATTATATATGTTGATGTTATTTACAAAATTCTGCTTGTTTACCTTCAAATATATTTACAGCAAATGGGACAGATAAACAGAATCTGACATCTGAGCAGAAGTTAGAAAAGAAATTTGGGCAATCTCCTGTTTTTGTTGCATCTACTCTCCTGGAGAACGGCGGAATGCCTAAGGGTGCTACTCCAGCCTCGTTGTTGAAGGAAGCTATCCATGTTATTGGCTGTGGCTACGAGGACAAAACAGACTGGGGAAAGGAGGTGTTTCTTCGTCT
This sequence comes from Kaempferia parviflora, assembly GCA_037177295.1. Lineage (NCBI taxonomy): Eukaryota > Viridiplantae > Streptophyta > Magnoliopsida > Zingiberales > Zingiberaceae > Kaempferia > Kaempferia parviflora. Next base: position 18,198 of record JBAMIE010009826.1, read on the forward strand.
GGAAATTTTGCTTATTTTAATGTTAAGATATCATTCATAAGCTATAATTTTGCTGCAGATTGGATGGATCTACGGTTCGGTGACAGAAGACATATTGACAGGTTTCAAGATGCATTGCCATGGGTGGCGATCTATATATTGCGTCCCATCAAGGCCTGCATTCAAAGGTTCTGCACCTCTGAATCTTTCAGATCGTCTTCACCAGGTTCTCAGGTGGGCTCTTGGGTCTGTTGAAATATTCTTGAGCAAGCACTGCCCTCTCTGGTATGGATATGGAGGTGGGCTTAAATGGTTGGAACGGATGTCATACATTAACGCTACTATCTACCCTTGGACATCAATTCCTCTTTTAGCCTACTGTACCTTGCCTGCTGTTTGCTTGCTTACTGGAAAATTTATCACCCCAGAGGTAGGTTTTTTTTTTCTTTTTCCATTTTGTTTTCAAATTCCAAGTGATTTTTTTTCTCTTGATGCTTATAGTTATATGATCTTGATTGCAGCTTTCCAATGTAGCAAGTCTTTGGTTCTTGTCACTTTTCATTTGTATCTTTGCTACTGGCATCCTGGAAATGAGATGGAGTGGTGTTGGCATCGATGACTGGTGGAGAAATGAACAGTTTTGGGTTATCGGAGGTGTTTCAGCACATCTCTTTGCTGTGTTCCAGGGGCTTCTAAAGGTTCTCGCCGGTATAGACACCAATTTCACTGTTACATCAAAGGCTGGTGATGATGAAGACTTTTCCGAATTGTATACATTCAAGTGGACCACATTGCTCATCCCTCCCACATCACTGCTTATTGTGAACTTCATTGGGGTCGTGGCCGGTGTCTCCAACGCAATAAATAATGGATACGAATCATGGGGACCTCTATTCGGGAAACTCTTTTTCTCCTTCTGGGTGATCGTCCACCTGTATCCATTCCTCAAAGGTCTCGTTGGTCGACAAAACCGGACTCCTACAATTGTAATTGTCTGGTCCATTCTCCTTGCATCAATTTTTTCTTTGCTCTGGGTGCGAATCGATCCATTCCTGCCAAAATCAGACGGCCCTCTTTTAGAAGAGTGCGGATTGGATTGCAACTGAGAGCCAGAGGTTTGGTTACAATTTCAACTCCCTCAACCACGGCTTATTTCTTGTCATTGGCACATACATGTATGTACACTACTTTCGGGTTTTCCACAAGTTCACGACCGGGCAGTCCTACTTTAAATTGTAGATAAAAGGCGTGCTGCAATTTTTTTTTCTTTCTTTCTCTTGTATGCGTCTCCATTTCTTCCTCCTGTCATGTAATTTGGAGTTTGGTCTAGCCATTGTGTAGTTTGTTTGCGCAAGTTGTTACAGTTCTAGCTATTTATTAGTTGATTAAACCAGTGGGAGTCATGTATTGAATTGTTGCAGAGTCCATCTCTTTAGTGATTCATCTCAATAAGGCAGGCCTGGCCTGATACATGTGCCACATGAAGAAGCTTCATCCAATATTTTGTTTGTTGATTCTATTTGCTCCTGGACTGGGTTTGTGTGTTCTTGTTATTAATAGTGAGACAGATGATAATGATAATGTGTTCCTCTGCAGTTGTCCAGAAGAAACTTTTGTGTCCGGAATTTATTGTACCTGCTCTCTCTCTCCAAGAGTGTTCCACTGCCTGAAATCATCTTTTCAGGTTATCTGGTGATTACTTTTGAATCCCAGCTGCCAAAGGAACATGACTGGAAATTGCAAAGTGAATCTTCACTTTACAGTTCATTTCGTGATTT
>JBAMIE010010028.1:0-19943 GCA_037177295.1 Kaempferia parviflora
AAGAACTTTAAAAAATTTAATAAAAATTAATGAATCATCAAAAATGCTAAATATGGATCTGGAGATATCAGAATTAAATGAAATAAGTTTTTATATGTTTGTATTATTCTCTTGCTTATAAAAATACCATCATCCATATTTTTGACCCAATTTATTGAGTATAGTGGTTTTTTTAAAAAATTAAGTTATATTCATGTTAAAAAATTTTCCACACTCAATATATTGGCTCAAAAATATGGATGGGGCATTTTTATATTTAGGAGATACAAACACATATGAACTAGTTTCATGAAATTCTGAGATCTCTAAGTCTATGTTTAGGGTTTATGATTTTTTTTCTATTTTTTTTTTTAATTTTTTTTTTTTTCAATTCTAGGATGAATCCAGGATTCATCCTTGATTTTGGGACGAATCTAGGATTAGTTCTAGAACTTTAAAAAATTAAATAAAACTTAACAAATCATTGAAAATGCTAAATATATATGGACCTAGAGATATCGAAATTTAATAAACAAATTTTTATGTGTTTATATGATTCTCCTGATCATAAAAATACCATCATCCATATTTTTGACTCAATTTATTGAGTATAGTAATTTATTTATCACGAATTAGGTCATATTCATGTTAAAAAAAAAATACCACACTCAGTATATTTGTATATTTGCTCAAAAATATGGATGAGGGCATTTTTATGGTTAGCAAAATAATACGAACACATGATAATGTGTTCCATAAAATTTTGATATCTTTAGGTCTATTTTTAGGGTTTTATGATCAGGAGATTAATACGAACACATAAGAACAAGTTTTATGAAATTCCTAGATCTCTAAGTTCATGTTTAGTATTTACGATTCTTTTTCTATTTTTTTTTTTTTCAATTCTAGGACGAATCCATGATTCGTCCCAGAACTTTAAAAATTTTAATAAATCATCAAAAATGCTAAATATGGACCTAGAGATATCAAAATTTAATGAAACAAGTTTTCATGTATTCATATTGTTCTTCTGATCATAAAAATATCCTCAACCATAATTTTGACCCAATATGTTGAGTATAATGATTTTTTTATCACAAATTAGGTCATATTCATGTTTAAAAAATTACCACACTCAATATATTGGCCGAAAAATATAGATGAGGGCATTTTTATGATCATAAAAATAATACAAACATATGAAAACTTTATGTAGGTCTATTTTTAGGGTTTTGGATAGATATACTTTATGTGTTGAGTAATAACTTTTTTATAATGAGTAGTAAACTACATTTATTTCGCTTTTCTATAAAAAAAATATAATATATAAAAATGTTGTATGTGGATATTTATGATTAAAGATAAATACGAATACATAGAAACTAGTTGCATGAAATTCCGAGATCTCTATATTCATATTTAAGGTTTACAATTCTTTTTTCTAGTTTTTTTTTTTATTTTTTGAATTCTGGGATGAATCCTAGATTCTCCCAGATTTGGGGACGAATCCATGGATGTGTCCCTGATTTGGGGACGAATCTATTATTCATCCCAAAATCTGGAATGAATTCTTGATTCGTGCTAGAGTTGGCTTCTTAAAATATTATCCTTCTACGATGAATTATGAATTTGTCGCAGAATTTACAATGAATCTAATTTTTGTTACAAAATTGTCAACAAATATGTTATTTGTCGCAGAAGTTGGAACGAAAATTCAATTTCGTTGCAATTTGGTAATGAATTTTATGACAAAATATTATTTGTTGCTATTTTGCAACAAAATTATTTGGTTGCAAAATTCGTTACTAATTTGGGATGATTTTATTTTTTGTCGCTAAATTTGATATAAATTTGGGATGAAAAAAATTTGTCCCTAATTTTCATCCCTAATTTATTGGTTTTTTTTCGTAGTGCTGAGGTTTTAGAAGTTTACGAATAACCTTAGTTTTTATTTCCACCCTATGTGTCTTGATAAGCACATATCCACTTCATATGCTTAGAAAATCTCTTATTGTAAATGTCTTTCCTAAGCGCCTATGGGTCTATGTTTTGTTTTGGGTTTTTTACTTTTCACCCCCATTTACTTGGGCAAGCACATATCCATTCGATGTGTTTGTTGCATCTATATTCCATTATGACTTCTCTAAGCTCTAACGAGTCCATGGATAATCTTGATTTCCATTTTCAATCTCGTATACATACATAAGCACATATGCTACTCGTCCCCTCGGGGCGGTGCGATGGTTAAGACATGGGAGCTTGCCACATGAGGTCTAGAGGTCGAATCTCGGCATGCCCGAGCATATACCTCCCTCATATCTGGACCATTTGCACTTATGGTTAGTAGCCACCCGTGGTTTACCTCCTTCGTGTTGGCTCTAGGACGGGTCGGCGGGGGCGCTGGGGCGAGCGATTCGCCTTTTGCCACATGGGTGGGCAATATCGCCCTAAACACCGAAGGTTTGCCTTCACCTCAACCTTAATTCTTTTATCCGAAGGAATCAATTGATCCAAAAGGGTGTAACAACATTCATAGAGATGGTTCAATAAACAACATTATTAAGTCAGTGATTATGTTACCAGAAGGAATATGTTTACCACTTGAAGAGGTACCTTGACAATCGAAGGGGTGTGTTGAGAATCCTTAAGGGATATGGTTTGTATCACCATACTGATGTGCCACTGGCTTGAGTAATTGATTCGTGAATAGGCTGACTATCGGACCCAATTTGTTGCACAAACATCATTAATTGAGAGAAATTCCAACAACAATTTTAAAAGGATATTGTGGATATGGTGACCATGGGCCCCACTGCTATTAGAGAGAAATTGAAGAAAATTTTCAGAGCCAACTTCTAATGGTGGCAATAAAGGATGCTGTATTCCTTGAAAAAAATGCACCTCGTAGGATGGCCATTGAAAGATGCCCCTCCCAATGCATTCGAAGATGAATCTTAGCTAGGGAAGTGTTGATTGCATGGAAAATAGAGATTTGTACATACGAAAGGTTAGATGTCTTAGTGCCACCATGATGGCAAAGTTTTTGAGGGGACGAAAGAACACAAAGTGGAGGATGGTGACTTATAAAAGTATCCAAAAAAAGAGAGCCAACATAAGGCTTCAAATAGACGCTTGGGCCCACCTTTCTTGAGGTCAATGTTTGCCAAGTTAGAATGATTGCATCGCACAGGTTGCAATTAACTAAGGGATAGAGTTTCACACTTGTTATACCGAAGCCGAAAGGTTTTCCTACTTGCGTTGTTTCAACAATAACCAAAGTAAGGTTGCTTTAGGATGAATGGAGAATCATGCAACCTTCGCTCTTAACACTTGACAAGTAATTAACTCACTCTTGTTATACGCTCAACAAGCAATAAATTCAGTTTGGTCTCATGACTCATGGTGAATAATGACCAATGGGAACCTAGTTCATGCACCCAGCTATTTCACTAGCACAACTTTGCTCACAAATTGGGCATGATAGTCAAAAGATGGTTCTTGAGAAGAAAGGCACTCTAATCAAATGACCTCAAGTTTGGCTTGAATAAGCACTCTAATTATACAATCAAGACTTTGGCTTGGCAGACAAAGGGATGTGAGCTTCTTGAGTCAAGTGCCTCTCGAAGAACAAATCTACCTCTAGTCAACACTTTGATGTGGCGGCCATAGATTTTGCTTGGCACGATCTGAAGCAATGCATGCTTTGTGGTTGAGTGTCTCTCAAACAATAAATGCACCCCTAGTCAACACTTCAAGCAAAGGATTTTAGCTTTAATTTGGTGAAATCGGAAGACCAATATATGCATGCTTTCTACATTAAGCATTCTTGAGAACAAACATAATCTTTGGCATCACTCTAATCAAATAATTGCACCTTTAGGTTGATGAAATTGAAGGACCAAGGGATGCTTCTTTTCTATATTGAACGTTTCTTGAGAACAAGCACAATCTTTGGATCAAATGTCTACAACTTTTTCTCTTGGAATCGGAAACCAAAGTATACATGTTTTCTAGATTGAGCGCTTCTCGTGGAGAAATGGAATGTTTGTTATCACTCTAATTAGATGACTATAAGTTTGGCAACGAAATCAGAAGACCAAGGGATGCTAGCAGATCAAGTGATTCTCAAGAATATAGACAACCTTGATCAACCGTCGATTTGGTAATTGTAACTTTAGTTTGACGCAATCAAAAGGCTAAACAAGGATGAGTAGTTTTGAACTAGAATGTAGCTTTGGGTTATGCAAAGGGAACTTTACCAAGGATTTTACAATTTTTGTCCTTTCACACAAAGGATAATTCATTAATGATTCTAAGATATACGTAGGCTTGCAGAGAAGTAATATCGAGGTCTTTGAGGTGTTTAAAACACTACAAATGTGATTGGAAAAATCACCTATAATGATTGAGGAAGAGAAGAGAAACATTCATCAATTGAATGTATCCTATTCACCTCAATCCAACGATGTTGTGGAATGCGAGAACTATACATCAAGATGATAAATGTTATGTTGATAAGTTTAAGATTATCCTAATAATTATAAGGGAAGTTGTGCTCATGGCAAACTACAAACCCCGCTAAGAAAGAGATGAAACTCTATACAAGTCATGGAAAGGTCACAAGACAGCGTACAGATAACTAAATTTAGGCCAAAAGAATTGCATTTATACATGTTCCTAGTTATGATGCATTACAGTGGCAGAGAAGGACAAAAATTGTGTGAAATTGTAGACTTAATACCATTTTAAGTACTAAATCTTTAGTGGTGAGATTTCTATTGAAGGTAGAGAATCGGGTGGATTTGCTAATTAAAAAGGCTTTACCAAGGGATTAAATATATTGCATGTATAGAGAAATTAATCGAAAATCCAACATATGAATCAAGTAGTAGTTCCAATCATATTGACTGAAGATGATCGAAAGGGGAGACTAAGCTACAAGATTCGAGGCATTTAGAAGTAATTACTCCAACTTATTCACTTGATGGATCTGTGAATGGATAAAGGGTGAGAAAAAAATTCTTAATAATTCTATATTGTACCTGTAAGGATAGAATAGGGTATTATAGGATACTCTGGATAGAAAATCACTTAAATAAGTGGGAAATGAGGGCTTGTAAGTATTTAAGAATTATAAGCATTGGCCAAGGCTAAAATGGACATGATAGAGAACTTGTAGAAGTTTAGGTTGCTACTATGTGAGTATCATTGACTCCGTTTGCACCAACGGAACAATTCAAGACATAGCTCATTAGGTAGCAAAATAAATTGGATCATATTATATTATGGAAGAGTTAAAGCCACAGTCTATCTTGCTCTATGCAATAGTCTAGCTATTGAAACTCTTATTTGAGATATGCTGGAAATTATTTATAATTTTTATTCATGTGGTGGTGGGGGAATTGTTGGAAATTGGTTCTTGGTCGAATAGGGATATAGATCACTATTTCATGAGTAGACTATCATAAAATAATTTTTCTATAGTGGATGAGAAATTAATGTCGAAAAAGTATTTGAGTGATAGAAGAGATTATGATATTATTGGATCGAATGAGAGCATGAGAGTATGAGCTCATACACAAGCATGGTCCACGTATGCCAACACATGAATGCTAACTAAAGTATGCACGAAGGTTGGTTTGTGTGAGACTAAGAGGAAAGGATTTTTAGGACTCATATTAATTGCTCATGAAAGTCGACACTGCTTGCATAGTTCAAATGACATTTGGGAATTGCATTGTCCAGCATTGTTCAGGTAAGTTCAGAGTTCTCTCCCCATCTCCATTCTAAAGAGTTCCAAGGTTTCAAAAGTTCACTAGGGTTTGAGATTTGAAGTGCTTCTATTTTGAGTCGTAGGTTGTTATATCGTGGGAGGCAATTGTCAATCAACTATAAGCACTTGGTTGAGTCTATATTGTCTGCCGAAGAGAAGGTTTATTTTCGTTTCAACTTTAATTTTCATTTTTGAAGGGATAAGTTGACTTTGAATAGGTGTGTTGACATCCATAGAGATGATTCAACGATTGATACAGTTAAGTTGATGACCAACAATAGCAAATCAGTGATGATTCTACCGGAGGGGGGTACGCCTACCACACAAAGGGATGCTTTGACAACCAAAAGGGAAGGTCAAGAATATAAACGGGATATGATTTCATCATCATTTTGACGTTGCATCAGTTAGTATGTTGACTGACCGGACCCAACATGTTGGACCAATCTCATTAATTGGCAGAAATTTCAACAAAATCATTGTTGTTGGATTTTGCCAAAACTAACCCTTTGATCGAAAAAATTTTAATTTTGGAAAGGCCAAATACCCAAATCTGTTTTAATGAAGTGGAATGCTTAGAAAGTTTGCTCCACCTAAATCATTGATTGTGGTGACAAAGAAATAAATGAGAATTTCCAAAAATATTTTCTATCTCATTTCACTAAGAGAATTATAATATATAGACATTAAGAATTATCAAATCCTTTAATACTAGGATCTAATATAGGAAGAAATACAACAATAATTATAGCTTATTAAATCCCTTAATCCTAGGGTCTAATATAGGAAGCAATACGACAAAAATTATAAGAGATATATACAACAATAATGGAAATCTTAGAGAGGTAATAAAGTATATACAACTATAACAAAACTATTTAAGGAAAGAGGAATATATTGACACCCCCCTCAAATTGATGCGGGTAAGTCCTATCTTTGCTACTGAGAAACTTGTGTCATTGGCTTTTCAAAGCTTTCGTAAAGACATTAACTATTTAAAGATCAGTAGTAAGATGAGGAAGAGTGGCCACACTAAAAATATAGACCTCCTAAATGTAATGACAGTCCACCTCTTTGTGCTTTGTGCGTTCATGATATACTTGATTTGTAGCTATTTAAATGACACTAGTATTATCACCATGAAGTGGAGTAGGATTATGTGGAGGAAATCCAAGTTCGAAAAGAAGACCACATAACCATACAATTACAGAACAAGCCGTAGAAAATGGCTGTATACTGCCTCCGTGAGAGATTTAAAGACAATCTTGCTTCTTATATTCCAAGAAATCAAAGCATCTCCAAGAAAAATGCACCAGCCTATTGTTGACTTCCTAGTATCTGTGCAACCAACCCAAATGAAGAGCGGATTTTATAGAAAAAACAACCCACGAATAGATGACCCAATTAAGTATCGAATGATGTGACGAACTGCAACAAGATGAAAATGTCGAAGTGATTGCATAAATTTGCTAACTATATGAACATCATATGAGATATCGATCAGTCCTTGTGATTGTTAGGTAGATAAGACTACCAACAAGTAACCTATATAAAAAAGGATCAGACAAAAGCTCGCCTTCATGTTTATGGTATTTCACATTCACCTCCATTAGTGTATTAACAACAGCATCATCCTTTAAACCAACTACCTCAATGAGATCTTGGATATATTTATATTGATTCAAGAACAAATCATGATCTCGAGAGTGAACTTCCAGGCTAAAAAAAGGTAAGATGCCCAAGATCTTTCATTTTAAATGTACTATGCAACATATTTTGAAGCTTAGTGATCGTGATCAGCTCATTGTCATTACTGGTGATGATAATATCATCAACATAGACTAAGAGAAAAAACATACTAGTGATCGTCTTGTGAAAGAAAAGTGATGAATCATATTGTCTTGTGTGAAAGAGAAGGTGAGAAGAGTGCTGCAAAACTTCTCAAACCAGGCTCTACGTGCTTGCTTCAACTCATACAAAGAGCATCTTAGCTTGCAAACTTCACGAGAAACTGTCATTGACATACCTGGAAGTTTCATGTAAACCTCTTCCTTAAAATTCTCATTCAAGAAGTTATTTTTTACATCCATATGATGTTAAGGACAAGATTTAGAAGATCAATAGCAAAAATGGTTCTCACCGTAGTCATCTTAGCAACTGGTGCGAATGTTTTTCATAGTCGAGGTTATATTATTGTTTATTGCCTACAACAACCAATCGAACTTTGTATCTATCTAAAGACCCGTTAGACTTGAGTTTCACCATATATACCCACTTACTACCAATGAGCTTAACATTTGAAGGTCTACGAACAATGCCCCAAGTATGATTTTCCTCAAGTGCTTGAAGTTCTGCTTCTATTGCTTGTGGCCAACACTAATGTTCCATGGCCTGTTTATAACAAGTGGGAATAATAGAAGACAAAGTAGTAGACATAGCCAGGGGTTGAAAAACCATACCTCTCATGAGGTTTGTAAGGGCTAGAGCTTCTTCGAAGAGGAGATGGATCATTGCAAACCGTATGAAGATGTGGAGGAACCTTAGTGGGACCTGTAGGAGGATCACATGCAGGAGTGTGTCTATGCTAAACATAACTAGATTTAAATTTTGGAATTGGTATTGGTAAAGCAGATAGAGCAGGGCATTCTGAGGTCTGTTGTGGTCTAAATAAGGGCTAATTTAAAAAAAAACATTCCTAGAGACTCCAGTTTGGCGGGCATGAGGATCATAGCAAAGAAATCTTTTTTGGGTTTTAGCAAATCTTAAGAAAGCACACTTGACAAATTGGACAGTAAGTTTATTTCTTTCATGTGCACGAAGGTGAACAAAACAAACACTTCCAGAAATATTAAGATTCGAATATTTTGGTCCATACCCAAGCAAACGAAAGCAGGGAGAATTATTGTTCAAGTTGGGAGATGGTAATCTATAAATCAAATAGCCATGGCAAAGCTTCACACTAAAAATGAGAAGGAACACGAGGTTTAATTAGAAGAATGGGAACAATATCAAGAAAATGATGATTTTTTTCTTTCAACAACATCGTTTTGTTGTGGAGCGAAAGGATCCCATGACTTTGAAGAAAAAATTAAAAATCATTCGACATATATTCACCACCTAAATCTGATTGCAAGATTTTGATTTTGGAAGAAATTGTGTTTAGACTAAAGCATGAAAGACTTTAAACACATAGAAAACCTCCCTTTTAGACGGAAGAAAAATATACCCAAGTAAAGCAAGTGAAATCATCGATAAATGTAGCAAGTATTTATAATGTTCATGAGAGATTACAAGGGCAATACCCCCATACATTAGTATGCAGGAGCTCAAAAGGTTTGGTGGTGTAGTTTTTATGCAATGAAAAAGGAAACGTTTTGCTTTTGCCTAAGTTTGCAAGATGCATAATCAACAATATCATTATTAGAAGTCGAATATTTATTTCTATATAAACCAGATTTAAGCAAGGCTCGAAGTACATGAGAATTAAGGTGAACTATACGTCTATACCACACCTGATTATCACATTGAACAACATTACAAGCAACATAATTTACATCGGAGAGGGAGATAGAAACAAAGAAAAGAGACGTTCTAGAAACAAAGGAAAGAGACATCTCACTTTAGGTCCCTTCGCGATCATTTTATCAAGACACTTGATCCTGCACAAGCCAACCAGGACTTGGTTCCATGTCATTCTGAGTTCTCTAGATCCATCAACTAGTTTTGGCTGAAACCGGTTAAAACTAGCGGTGGACCTAGAGAACTGGGAATGACAAACCGATTGGACCTAGAGAGCTCGGAATGACATGGAACCAGATCCTGTGTTCGTCTAGTTCTCCTGATTATATCCATGCTTTAAACATCAATTTAGCACACTATATTGAGACTAGTGATTTTTTTTAACACGAATTAGGATGGACCTGGAGAGCTTGGAATGACATGGAATTAGATTCTATGTATTCGTCTAGTTCTCTTGATTATATCCATACCCTCAAATATCAATTTGACACACTATATTGAGAGCAATGATTTTTTTTTTAACACGAATGTGGCTTAAAAATCTAATTCGTGTTAAAAAAATCACTGTTCTCAATATAGTGTGCTAAATTGATGTTTGAGGAAATGAACATAATCAGGAAAACCGACTGATGCACCTAGAAAATTTAGAATGACATGGAATCAAGTTCTGTGTGTTCGTATAGTTCTCCTAATTATATCAATGCCTTCAAACATCAATTTGACATACTATATTAAGAGCGATGATTTTTTTAACACAGGACACATTCGTGTTAAAAAATTCATCGCTCTCAATATAGTATGCTAAATTGATGTTTGAGGGCGTGGATATAATCAGGATAACTAGATGAGCATGTAGGATTGAGTTCCATGTCATTTTGAGTTCTCTAAGTCTATCAACTGGTTTTGATCGAAACTAGTCAAAATCGGCTGATAGACCTGGAGAGATTGGAATGACGTGGAACTAGGTCCTATGTGCTCGTCTAGTTCTCATGATTATATCCATGTTCTCAAACATCAATTTAACACACTATATTTAGACTAGTGATTTTTTATCGATTACTATAGTGTAGCAATCGATTCAGATTAGTGTTCATCCACACAGTATGGTCTCGAATCGATTGCTTCACTGTAGTAATCGATTCATATGTTTTTTTAATTCTTTTTTAAAAGATCAATTTGTATTTAAAAAATTATTGCTCTTGCCAAATTGATGTTTAAGAGCATGGATATAATTTGGAGAGATTAACACATAAGACATTATTTCATGTCATTCTAAGTTCTCTAGGTCCATCAGCGGTTTTAAAAAAATCCCTAATCGATTGCTACACTCATTAGGGTAAATGAGATATAAAATGGGTATATGTTACGTGATTTGATCATTTTGAAAGTTGAGTACGTGATTTGGGTAATTGGCAAAGCTACCTACGTGGTTCGGTAAAAATATGTATTTTTTAACATTATTTAAAGGTAAAACAGTGTTGGTCATGTGATTGGAAACACCAGAATCAAGATACCAATGGTTAGGATTACATAGGCAGTTTCAATATCAAGGCTTTGGATTACAATTTTTGTTACCCAAAAGAAACTATCATTTGTTAGACTATTTCAGAAGTAATAAAAGATTGACGAGACTAGCAGCATTTGAGGAACCAACCAAGATATTGTAGGCAATTTCAGTACCAAGGCTTGGGATTACAATTTTTGTTACCTGAAAAGCCTGAAGAAGAAAAGGTAGAAACTATCATTTGTCGGACCATTGCAAGAGTAATAGAAGACTTACGAGGACTAGGGGAATTTGAGGAACCAACTGATACATTGTAGGTAGTTTCAGATTTCTTTGGAGGTCGAGTGGAATAATCTTTTGTGATATGCCTGGGTTTTTAACAATAATTGTAGAATTTTTTAGTACAATTAGTGGCAATGTGGCCGAATCCTTTGCAACAATAGCACTGGACATTAGTCATATCTTTGCCTCCTTTAAACCTCCCTTGAGCAGTGTAGGCAACAGAGTAGAATATCAAGTTTTTTGCTCCAAGACAGCCTGTGTATTGAGCTGTTGTTCTGCCCTAAGAAGCTCTCCTACACAAATATCCAATAAACGAACTGTTCTTAAGTTGGGCCTGATTGCTTCAAACTCGCCCCTTAACTTCATTAACAACTGGTCATGTTTGCTAGTTGTTAGTTGCTAGTCTCATGCACACTTTGGACAACAATGAATCCTGTACACTTGCATACATAATATTGGTGTACTTAGCATAAAGATTTCCAAAGGAAGAATAAAACTCTTTGATTATGGAGGGTTCCACACTTTCATGGATCCAAGATATAATTTGATCATCCTTCACCTCCCATTTTACATATTTCTCCTTCTGCTGTTAGGTGTAGTATTTGCCCGATCAATATGAGACTGTATTTCCTTTCCCTTGACAATGATCTGAATTGGAATGCCTAGGCAAAATAGTTCTTGCCATTAAATCGAACAAGAAAATATTCAAATCATTCCAAAGACATGATTCAACCAAAAACAAGTATTAAGAGATCAGGTCTAAGATAATAGACTAGAAGAACATGAAAAAGAAGAAAACGCTAAAATCTTGGAGCTAGACAAGGAACTAGATACAAGATGAAATGATCTTAGTGTTTTGACTCTGATACCATGACAAAGAAATAAATGAGAATTTCTGAAAATGTTTTTTTTTGGTCTCATTTCACTAAAAGAATTACAATATATATATATATAGACACCAAGATAATGAGGGATATACAGCTATAACAAAACTAAATATTAAAAGAAGAATATATTGACATGCGGGATTATATAAAAGAAAAATTCATGAAATAGGCTAGCAAATATTTGCAAAATCAAGAATGATAATCTTTGTAATTGCTTTTGCCAATATTTACTTTAATTTAGTTATTATCAGTGGAAAAATAAAAGACATCTGCTAAAGGTTAACACATGCAATTAAAAGTAAGGGAAAATAAGTAAGACGATTGCAAAATTGATTGAACTGTACCTGAAGATATTACTAAGTGGGTTGAATCCTGAGGATGAAAATAACTAAATGATTTCCATTGAGCCTCTCAACAATGGCTAAAGATAATGAATTTATAGAAGTTCAATCATATATGTGAAAGTTCTGGTACAATTTGACTCTGCTAATTCAATATTTTAAGGAGAAAATAAGATAATAAAACACTTGCATTGCTGGAAAGCTCAAATTCTTCTGCAAACCTGCCATCTGATAACCAACTCGGTTATGCCCGGGCTGGAAAGCTCAAATTCTTGATTTTACATCAAATAGTTTTTGATTCAAAATAATTTAATTATTGGTTTATAGGTTTTTCTACCACATCGAGTGTTTCTTCTCCGTGGCAATCATGAATCAAAATATTGCACCTCAGTGTATGGTTTTGAGAATGAAGTATTGTCTAAATATGGAGACCAAGGCAAACAAGTTTATAGGAAATGCTTAAGATGTTTTGAAGATCTTCCCTTAGCCTCTGTTATAGCAGATTCTGTATATACAGCTCATGGAGGGCTTTTTCGCAGCATAAATGTTACTCCATCAAAGAGATCAAAAGGTAAAAAAGGTCGTAGGATAGTTACTAATGTTGAAACCTCTTTAAAGTTGGGTTCCATGGAAGAGCTATCAAAAGCCAGACGAACTGTGCTTGATCCTCCATGGGAAGGATTGAATCTGATTCCTGGTGATGTACTGTGGTCTGATCCATCATTAGCCTTGGGTCTCTCTCCGAACAAGGAAAGGGGCATTGGTTTGATGTGGGGCCCTGATTGCACTGAAGAGTTCCTTAAGAAAAATCAGTTCAAGGTTTGTTATTTATGTTATCATGTATTTTACTTATTTCTTTATCCATTTCTTTCATAGATTATTTTCCATGTCATAATTCGTTCCTCATTAGTTATCAAATCTAGTTGCTTTATTTTTTTTTATTCAAAATATCACAACAGAGTCAGGAAGACAGTTCTGCATTGTTCTTTAATCCTCCTGTCCTAGTAAAATCCTCTGGACTACAATGTCACCCAGCTGTTTCTTAAAGTCAGAATGAATGGCATATTGAGATTTATTTAGCACTTGATTATTGCACCCGAAAAGTATAGGTTTATAGGAAATTTTTAAATTTTTAGTCAAAGAAGATTGGAACTTCAAAGTATAGCTCAGTGTGTGTTTCACTTAAAGTAATAGATACCTTTTTTAGTTGAGGCAACCTGGATTCTGGAAAAGTATAACATAGGCACATGGTTGACTCAGAGTAATATTATTATACCTGGTTGCATGGTTCTGCAATGAGTTATCCTTTGAAGCATCCCATGTGATACACACTGAGCTAATTAGAACAGGGTTTCTCATATTCTGCATTGGTGGATATTCTTTGGGTCTCTGCAAATTTTTTTTATATATCTGCTTAGAGCTTCTTTAGGATATCATGGATCCAAAAGTATTTATCTGTTCAGTGAATAGCTTGTTTGGCGTATCTGATGAGCTGCAAGTTACCTTTTGAATTGCATTGTTCACTTATCTTAAATATCAAGATGTATGGCGATAACATGAATTTTCTGAAGTTGTTTCCCTATTTCAACTATAGTTGATTATCAGGTCACATGAAGGCCCTGATGCCAGGGTTAAACGGGATGATCTTTCTGGGATGGATGCAGGCTATACAATAGATCATCAAGTAGAATCTGGGCAGTTGATTACTCTCTTTAGTGCTCCGGACTATCCCCAATTTCAGGTTCTTTAAATACTGTTTATTTTTTTTTCACATACGAGAGTTGTATTATGTAAAAGATCTTTCTTGTAAAACTGGAGCTTTATTTTAGCAAATTATTACCTAGCTTTTTCTTAATACCTCCTTAAATTAGTTTCATTGAGGATCATATTGACTTCATTAAGTTGAGATGGCTCACAGAAAAAATTGGGACGGTTTGTTCCTCAATTTATGTCATATGAAACATCCAGCTTGAATATTTTTTTTTTGTTGAAGATAAAATTGTCCCACAGGGCTCTGCATGCAAAATATGTCCAATATACTAAGGAAGAAGTTATGAACACAATTTATTGCTATCTATTTTTAGCATGCTTGCTTAAATTTTATTTCCCCTGTTGGGTAGGGATGGTCTGATGCAAACTGTAAGCTTTTTTACCTTGACAGCATGCTTACAAGTAGATGCTAAGCTCAATGGTGGCTTCCAATTATTTAAAAATCGTCACTCATTTCATATCTTTTCTAAAATCTTCTCTTCTGCCTAATATTATGCAGGCCACTGATAAGCGATTCAACAATCTGGGGGCATATATTGTGTTGCAGCCACCTCATTTTGCTTCACCTGTTTTCCATACCTTTGAAGCTGTAAAACCAAGGCCTCAGGTAATAAGAATATCTTGTTTCTCATGTGATTATGGAGGAACTATAGATGCATTTTTTTTTTACAGTTGCATTGCTGCTTAATATTGATAATTTCCATTTGAGAAGCATCACTTTAATATTAATGTCTGATCCTCATGTTCAGTCAACCCTTCTACATGACTTTTTGTAAATTGTCGAACAAAGCATTATGTTTCAAAATTGTTCCTTAGGGACTATGCTGGTAATTGTGTTAAGGATATAAATGTATCTAGT
This sequence comes from Kaempferia parviflora, assembly GCA_037177295.1. Taxonomy (NCBI): domain Eukaryota; kingdom Viridiplantae; phylum Streptophyta; class Magnoliopsida; order Zingiberales; family Zingiberaceae; genus Kaempferia; species Kaempferia parviflora. The sequence continues at coordinate 14,915 of JBAMIE010010028.1, forward strand.
TTTTTTTTTTATTACGATTGTTGAGATAGATAAATTGTCACTCAATCATTTTCAACTCCCTTTTATGCTATAACTGTTTCTCGGTTAGCTCACATAAGGAGGCCATACAGGTAAAACCGTATTACGATTATGAAGAAGTAATTGACTCAGACGAGGAGTTGGATTTGAGATCAATGGACAATGGCTCTTCTATCGGAAGTGGCTGAATGGGGTTAGCACATTCGTCGGAAACATATTGACCTGTGTTTCCTTGTTTTGTGCTTGTGGTAATATTTATATAGCTGTAAAATTTCTGTCATTGTTGTAGGAGAAAGAAAACAAGAGGTAGTTTGTCAGTTGCCATGGTAAATTCGATCAATGGTGGCTTGTAGGCAGATGAATGAATGCCTTTGATGAGTGGCACAATCTCATGAAAAGCAGATATGCAACTTACTTTCTTTTCTTTCTTTCTTTTTTCCTTTCCTTTTCAAATTGACTTTCACTTTGTAATTAATTTGCCTTGGTTTGCACTTTTTAAACTTAAAAAAAAAAGAAGAAGATTTTCCCCTTGAAACTCTCTCGGAGATGGTAACCTTCTACAATGGTGAGTTTCGACATTGATGACCTCTAGGAGGGTAAACGTCTGCTTGTATGCACCAAAGTATCTTCTAGCAGCTTCAACTGTAAGAAAATTTATTTAGAATGACGCAAAAGCGGCTAACTATAGGGCTGTAAACTAGTCAAGTTGAGTCCAGTAAGATAATTGAGATAGGTCAAATTAAGTCTGAAATAAAATTAAACTATTGTAAGCTTGATTTGATTTCTTCTTACAAGTTTAAGTTTACTTTAAGTTTGTCTTGAGTTTGCTTTATTTAGATATATTGAGCTTTTAATTTTTATTTGATTGTGTGAAATTGTTATATTTTAAAATTTATTTAATTGCTTAGTAAGTTTGATATTATAATCTTTTTTATTCATTTTAAGAGTTTATTTATTTATCATATTCATCAGAAATTTATTTATGAATATAGTTTATAATTTAGTTCATGAACATTGATCATGAACTAAAAACGGAGAAGGTTTTTAATTAAGCTTAAATGTCCCTAAAACAATCACAATCGATTGATGAACAAGAAAAAAAGGAGAGTTTTTCAGATCAGATAAGCTTTTGTAAATGTTCATATGCTATAAAACTAAGTGTTGCTCTCATATCGTTTGCTGACCCTGAATTAGCTTTTGTTTTGGGTCACTATAGCACATCGGCCTAAGAGAATGTGGGTGAACTGTGTTTCAATACATCATCAATTGATTTGAAAATAGAACTACACTAAACCCTCATGGGCTGATACGGTTTATATAGGAGTGTTGTCACATATAAGTCGGGTCAATTTCTAGTGGATATGGAATGCCCGGTTGGTTCCTGTTGGTTGCCTTACCCTCATGATTTCCTTACCGGGAAGAAGAGATGAGGATAATAAAATGAGTAAATTTAGAAGTAATCCTTTTAGGTTAGTATTATTTCGATTGTGTTTTAATATCTATTGGAAAGTGAAATTGTCATCTCAGTGGCTCCTTTAAGATGATCCTTTACTATTTTGAAGGAAGATAGATCATAGGGAGTTTTACCAGCAACAAGAATATATGCAAAGAGGGGTTGAGATAATCAACGGGACATTTTATATCTGTGAGGAATCAACCCGGATCTATTGACAGCAATGACCTTTCATAAACTAATTGTGTTAGTCTTTTCATAAACTAATTGTGTTAGTCATCGTATACAAAAGTCAATATATAAAATTTCATCTTTTGAAAATACTTTAAGAAATCAATCTTGTTATTGATCATCATAGTTATGAGATTATTATTATTATTATTAGTTGGTGTCATATATTTAATTTTTTAAATTATTATCTTGGATTGTTTTTTTAACCTTATCGTGTACTCCAAATATTTTATCATGGTAGTGATGTGAATAAGAGTATTATTTCTTTATTTTGAATATTCTTATTATTTATTATAATTCTCACCCAATCCTAATGTGAATTTAAAGATGAATATTTTAAAAGTTACTTTCCGAATGTATAAATTGTATTTTAAATTTTAAAAAATTAATTTAAAATGTGTATAAATTGTATTTTAAATATATGAAAAAGTAGGAAATGATGATGTATTGGGAGTGACAATTTGGATGGATTGTATCAGATTTAGATGGATTGAAAAATAAATTATAAAAAAAAATTTCAATCTGAAATCGACCTAAATAATATTAGTTAATACAATCCGAAACTCCTTAAATCTGATTTAGACTAACCGAATAATCATTTTAAATGGTTTTTTATATTTTTTTTATAATTCTTTATTTTTATTTTAATATTTTATTATTATCATACTGATTATCATATTGATAATTTATATACATAAAAATATTATAATTTTAAAAATAAAATTTAATTTAACTCTAAAAAAAATTATTAAATCCTAAATTCGGATAACATGACTTAAAAATTAACAATCCAATAATCTTCTAATCCGAATCCGATTCAAATTCAAAATCATTTAATTTTAATTTAATATTTTTTAAGTCGATTCAGATCAGATTGATATATCGGTTCATTTTTGACATTTTGACATTACCTTTGAATTTACGGAATAAAATTTAAATTATTAAAAAAAATAAAACCGTCTATTAATACAAATTAAATTGGATCAAAGGTAAAACTTAAATACTGATTAATTTTAATCAGATCTAACAACTGATATACACTGATCCAGAAATAGACCAGTGATTATGGTCCAGGCGACGTTTCCTTCGTCGATTAAAAGCGTCACAATTATTGTTTTCTTTTGTTTTTTTTTGTTTTATTTTGTTTTGTTTTGTTTTTTTTTTTTTTGGCCTGCTCTGCTTTCTCTTTCCACTCACCGGCCGAGGATGTCTTCTTCTTCTTCTCTCGGAAAGCGCCGGCCCCGCTGCTGGCTTTCGGTCTGGACAGCAACGCAGATTAAAAAAAAACCCTTCAATTTAATGGCCACCTTCCTTCCTTTCTTCTTCTTCTTCTTCTTCTTCCTGTTACCAAACAAATCTGGCACCCTCGCAGTCACAGTGAGAGACGCCCTACCATCCATCACCATACTCGCCTTGCCTTTCCTTTCCTTTCTCTTCTGTTTTCTCCCATGGTTTGTTCATTCTGTGGCGTGGCATGGCATGGCCTGGCCCTGGTCTTGATTGAGTGCAGACTCGCCCTCCACCGACGTTGGCTTGCCACCTAATCTTATGATCGAGAAGCACAATCAAGGAGAATCAGTTGAGTGCTCCGTCTGACCACCCCATTTCCATCCCATTTTTTTTTTTTTTTTTCATTTTTCATTTTTAGATTTCACTAAATGAATGAACGAATGAATTCATCTTATGAACAAGATGGTTCACCTAATAAATTCTTGGGAGAATGTTGGAATAGTTAGAGAGACGTCACTTTTTAAATTTTTTAAAATTAAATTACCTTTGTATATTTTATTTTTCCAAATTGTACTTATTTTTTTTTCTATTGCATTAGTTAGGATCTGTGGATGTTATAGCTATAATATTGACATTTCAATTCTAATAAACATTAATAAAATATGTTGTAGCCAATTGCTATAATATTAACTTTTATCTCTGATCAATATTATATTATAGTAGCATTTTTACTCTAATCTATATTAATTGTAGTAAAAAAGATAATTATACTCACTCATCACAAGTGTCATTCATAGTTCGTCCTCAGATTATATGAATAGTAATAAATTACGAAGTCAATTTATAGTCGACAACCATATGACTAAGAGGTAGGAGTTTTTTTTTTTTTTTTCCCATAAGCATGCACCTCAAATAATAACAACTCATAATAACATTATGTTGTAGCACCTACCATTTATAATTCTGATAATATGAACACTTCATCTTTAGTCAACATTGATAACATAAGTTAATATCATATTACAACATTTATGAATCATAGTTGTTACAATATAGTTTATTTCCAATCAATATTAGTAGCTACTAGTAGATCATATAGCTGTTATAATTATATAATTGTAGCAGCTATAAAATTATAGTAATTAGAGATCATAATTACTACAATGACATCAAAAGTAAGAAAACATTCCAAAAGTAAAATACGTAGTAGTATAGGTGAGAATGGGGGTGGGGTGTTATTTTGATAAAAAAAACAATGAACACTCATTTGATAATTCATATAAAAAAGACCTTCTCTAATTTTTGCCTTAAATTCTTTCATGCCGAGACATCTACGCCGGTAGTTTTATATATTAGCAGTCGTAATCGTTTTTGCTTTTTGTTTTTTTATTCATTTTGTTTTTTGTTTTTTAATTTTTTTTAGATTCATTCAGTAGAAAATTGACCACGTAGCGGAATGCTTTTCACTCGCACCCCTTATTTTTTATTATTAAAAAATCATCTCGTATTTTTATTTTTAATATATTTATTTTAATATTGTTGTAGTAATTTTTAACTAAAATTATAAATAATTTTAATTAATAATGATTAAAATTATTCTAATTTAATTTTAATTAAAATTGATCAAATATTAATATAATAATTTTGGATAAACTTACTGTAATGTGAAATTAATTTTAGTTACAATTATTATAATTTAGAGTAATTTTTATTAAAAACAGTTTCAACCAGTTACTTCACATTTATGTTAGTCGAAATAATTTAACTAAAGTTATAATAATATAAAGAAGTTGCATCAAAATTATTATATATTATAGTAATTTTAATTAGAATTATTCTGGTAGTTTTAAAAATAAAATATCCTTTTATTTTTTTAATGATAATTTCCTTTTAAATATTCATACGGCTAGAGCGGTAAACGATCTGTATGTTGGGTAAACTCAGGTTAGATTTAGTGAAGGTTTATTTATATTCATTTAATATATATATATATATTATTAATTAAATAAAAAATTTAAACAACTTATTAAATTATATATATATATATATATATATATATATAGCGTAATATTAGCCTGCACACCCATTCATGGGCGA
>JBAMIE010010218.1:0-19928 GCA_037177295.1 Kaempferia parviflora
ATATATATATATATATTTCTCACTTTCTCACTCACATATTTAACAAACATTTACTCTGTCAACCATGATGGCATGTTTAACTGACACTCACTAGCATGTGCAATAAAGTAAAATAGTTACCTTGGCCATCTGTAGTCAACATCTTCTGCAGTATAGGCAATAAAGTAGGCTCGATTTGGACAAAGAGATGGGGAAGCCTGTTGACAGATTCAAGAATTGTGCTTATGGCACGTAAGCATCCAACAGCTGCTAATGCACCAGAGTCATCAGCATCATCATCGGATTCAGATGAGTCGAGACACCTCCAGAATGCAGAAGCCTACAAAGAAAATATTAAGAAGAATTTCAAAAAGAAACTGTATAAAATAAATTGTTGTTGATATGCAATCAAATTACCAGATTCTGACATAGCCCAAGAGCATAAGGTGCCATCTCTTCACCAAATCTGTCAACGATGGTCTCAAGAGTTAAAACAAGGTCCTCATTCTCCACTTCGTTCATAAGTTTAAAGAATTCTGCAGAGGCAAAATTGCTTTAAGGGACCAAATTGTGGATATAAGAACTACAAAGATTAGAGACTACTTAGGTTGAAAGATCCAATATATATATATATATATAGTGTTCTCACGGAAGGCGCCTTCAGTCGTGAGAGTCGCCCACGGGAGGCGCCCATGCACGTCGCCCAGGCTAAGAAAGTTATATATATATATATAAAGAGGATTATTAGGGTGAATGATCCAAAATAATTTTCCCTACTTTCTTTTACAACTGCAAATCATATATCATATAGTGTATGTAATAAAATAATGTTGGGATAAAAATAGCAGGAACATACCATCAAGTAACTGAGGCAGAATTGGGCGTATCTCATTTAGATCTGTAAGAGAAACAATACAATCAGATAATTAGGTGTCCTTAACACAAAACTTAGGCCTTGTTTACTAGGGAAGACTGGAAAATAGGAAGACAGAAAATAGGGGAGAGACAGAGAAATGGAGAAGAAAACACCTAATCTTGTTCATTTGGGGAAGATGGAAAGATAGGACAAGTTCGATATATAATGTTTCCAAACCTATCCTTCCCCAACTTCTTTCAGCTTACTCCCTCTCTTCCTACTAATATTTCTGATCTTCCAAACATCACAGTTCCTAGTGGTCTGGCTCTTTGCCACATCCTTCACCCTCCTCAAATCTCTAGTGATCTTCCATATTTCACATTCTGGTGCATCACCACGTAACATTGATTGGCATATGCCACTCACAAGAGATCAACACACTAAAAAACAGCTCACAGAACAATGGCACACAGGTGTCCTCTCAATTCCATTCAAGGGAGCTTGCAGTCACGAACAAGCACTCCAGCAACAACAGCTTGCCTTTGCGAGAGACCCCTTATGACCTCCTCAGCGCAGGGAGGTCATTTCATGACATTCTCGGTCTCACAGAATGTTAGCATGAAGAAGATGAACAACCAATGTAATACACATGCACGAATAGGAAGAGCACAGTGATTGCTGGTTCACTTTTTTCCTCATTTTTCAAAAAATGAATTAGAAAATAAGGAAAACAAGTTGATCCCTCCACTTTTTTTATCTCACATCGACCTTCTCTCCATGTAAATAAAATCTCAATATATCTCATTTGAACTTCTTCTGAACTTAACCTCTTCCTAGATTTTTCTCCAAGTAAATAAGGCCTTCATGTCAAGTAAAGAAATCATATTGAATAAACTGACCTACGCATGCCTCAACAAAAGCACGCAGAGCAAAGACTGAATCAACACGCACAGGAAGCTCTGGATCTTTAAAGCCAGCAATGACACAATGAAACACTCTGCGGAAATTGTTCTGATCTGAGAAGCTGATATTGGCATATTGCCCTGCAACCCATGCTGCCTGATAGACCAAAAATAAAAGGATATCAAACTAACCAATTAGCTAAATGGAAGACTTTAATCACAAGAACAGAAGGAAGATTGGTAGCGTTGACAATAAAAATGTAAACTAAACTAATCAAAGATTAGCAAGAAGTAGCATTGTGAAATCTATAATAATCTGTCCGTAATTTACTCAGATAAAACATCAATATATCCAGGAAACAATATGTGAGATATTAGATTGACCAAAGGCAGCAGGAGCATAGTATTCTGCCACTGAACCAGTACATCATAAATCTAGAATAAGTATTATGCAGACCAAGTTGCAACAGAAAGAAGCCCACGGTGTTTCTAGCATAAAATGAATGTTGGGGACAATGAATTGTGAACGCAACTATACAATGAAGAAATGAAATAAACTCCACCATTCCATTGGCGTATCATAAAACAAAAGTCAAATGCTTTAAAAGTTAACAAAGTTTTAGACAAGCAACCTTTGCCCGTAGATGACCAACAGGACTCGTGAATTCTGGAACAACATGTTGAATTAACATTCGCTCAAGTTCTGACTTGTAAGGCTCTGCTTTCTTCAGTTTATGACACAAAGCTCCAATTGCTAAAAGAGCACCATCTTTCTGACGATATGGCTTAAATTCCACAGGTGCTTCATTATATCTGGTTCCCATAAACATGATTAAATGAAATAGTTCCTTGTAATAAAATTTTCATTAAAGTAAAAGGTCCATAAAAGTGTACCTCGTGAAAACATTCACAATGAATTGAATGAACTTCTCAAAGTTTGCCTTCCCACGCTTTCGCATTAATTCACTCACGAAGTCCATGGCAGCAGTTCGCGGACTGTATAAATCTTCTATTATATCTGTACAAAAGAAAATACTATTTTTGCAACCTCATCTCATGGTATGAAAAATTTGAGAAAGGTAGTTCCAGTAACCAGATTTAGTAGGACAGTCTAAAAACTCACCATATCCCTTCCTGACATATTCATGTGGATCTTCAGTCCACAATTTCTGATCATTGTCATTGAAACACATGAGTGGAAAAACTATCTCAAAGAGAACAATGTCAAGCTGGGGTTGCAGCAACTGGTACATACTATTCTTCGGAATACTGCATAAAGCATTGGGAAGAATGAAATCAATGCTAAATAGCATCATGGATTAGTGAACTTCTATCAGAAGATGACCACGTGAAGATTTATAAAATGCAGAAAATGAATGAATAATTGCTAAAACATAATTAGCAGCAGCAGCAAGAGAACAATAACTTACAGCTTAACAAAAGTAGAAATGGCATTCAAGTCATAACTTGAATATTTAGAGGGGGAGTGATGTTATATTAACAAAACAAATTAAAAGTGTTCTAAATGAATAAAACAGGACATAGTCAGCAAGAGAACAATAAGTTACAGCTTAACAAAAGTGGAAATGCATGCATGACATAACTTAAATATTGAGAGAGGAAGTGGTAGTATATAACTGAAAAAAATAGATTGTTCTAAATGAAAAAACAGGACATAATACAAGAAATATAAGTAACAAATTCTAGAGACAATACTTGTCAGCCTTTGAATTTTTTTATCACACAAAAAAACATGTTAGAACTTTCTATATATTCTTTCCCTAATAGTTTACTTCACATTCACTGTTTTAATTGAAGTTATTAACATTCTTTGGTGGGGATACATCTCAAACTTCAGTTTCACATTCCCATCAAGGAAATGCTGATTGAATTGGAAAGAAGAATAGGCTACATGGCTATATCCTACTTTTTCTTCACCACCAATTAGTACAAGTTAATGGCAAACCAAATAAAAGATTAAGCATCCAACTAGCAAAAGCCTCAAAATAAACAAGGAAAAGAGGGAACTCAGGGAAGAGATTAAATGGATATAGCAAAAGAAAACATAAAAAGAGTATGCATTGGCCAAGACTTCTGTTTGCTATTTCATTGTGCCATTGTCGTAAGGTTCAGAAGATTCTTCCTTGAATTTATTTAGAGGCTTGCAAAACACAACACACTCTACAACTAATGATTCATAGAATAAGTGAAAAGACGAAATAAAAGATAATGGAAAAGGAGCATAGAAGCTCAAAAATACATCTAAAAATGTTATTGCAGCCCCAAAAATGAATTACAGCAAAATAATGACACTTATCTCACTGTAACAGGCACAAATTTAGATATACGACTAAAAGTATATAGCAAACTATTTCAAGGAATAATAACCTGTTGCCAAGATATTGAAGTAAAAGATTGGTAACTCTATCTGGTAGATATTCTCTTATCCGAACAGCATTAAGCATCCGTAGATAACATCCCAAAATTCTTCCAGCATAGTTCTTTTGAAACATTAGAGCAAATGTTTTGCTTTCTGGCCTCTGAAGCTTCACATCCCCAAACCTGCAAGTCTTAATCACAAGTTAATTGAGAACAAGAAATGGCAAGAAACCTCATTCCCAGATCTGAAATCACCAACCGAGTGTATAAGCGATTTAAGATGTGAATTGTCCACTTTTTGACTTTCCACCATCCCCACGATTTTCTGACTTCTGGATCACTAGGTTGGCCATCCAAAGGAACTGGCCTTTCCAAAATATTTAAGAATAGAACCATCCACGATCCAAACACATTGGGATCAAACAGTGGCCTTGGGATTTCTAGCTGAGAAACGTAACATCCCAATAGAGAAAATGAAATTATTTTTCAGCATCAGATAGAAAATAAAATATAAATATTTGTGCTTACATATATGGACGACCAGAATATCTTGCATATGAGCTTAATTAGATCAGCCACTTCAATTGTAGGGTTAACAACATGAACAAGTTTATTAAATACATTAAGTAAGAGAGGAAATGTCTCTTCTATTATAAGATAAAGTGGTGTCCTCTCTTCATCTGATTTGAACCTAAAAAGAAGCAAAAAATGATAAAAGTTAATCGGCAAGTGATGGAAGAAGCATACGCACCAGCAAATTGTCATAATATAAGCCAATAACCGGCAAAAATTTTGAAATATAACAATTTGTTTCAGATAAAACAAAAGCAATTTTAGAATGTCAATATGTATTAGATAACTACACAAATAAGTGTTTGAAAATTAATTTTTCTAAATATTAAATATTTTATTAAAAACTAGATTTAAGTTATTGACATATATGATAATTTATAATAAAAATATAAAAAAGCATGAAATTAAATGATTATTTATCGCAATACATGGGTTGAATTTTAAGTAAATACCAAAGATATTGAGAGGCAATATTTTATGTTTAATTATGGGAAATAGTAGATATTCAAGTAAATTTATCAAAAGAAATTGTAAAGATGAAAGAAATATCAAGCAACATGATAAGAAAAAAGTGTAATAAAATATGATTAATATTTATAATCATGAATGTATTTATTTTTTGGGAAATCAATCTTTCAAAAATCATTTCCATACATAGAAAATATATATCTTTTATCTATATCTTATCAATTAATTTCATTCACCATATTCAAATTAGGCATAATTATTGAAGTTTAGCCGGTTAATAATAAAAACAAATGGATATTTATCAAAAAATATTTATATAAAATAAATTTCATTCTTTATTTTGGTATACTTATTAACAATATTTTAACATGTAACTAGATAATATTTAGATAATTAATCGATAGGTAAATTACTTGTAAGAAAAGTTCGGTGTCATTATCTAATTTTTTTAGTAAGGTATTTAAAAAGCTTAGATAACAACAATTAAAGAGATGGTTATTTAAGTGTGCTATAAATAATAAGTAGTTCTTTATAACAAATGGATAGCTGGCAACAACAGAACTGGCCATCAAAATGTGCTTTACTAATATATATTAATTGTAACTAAGGCTTGAATCTAGTTAGTTTCTTTTTATATTTAAATAATATTTGTAAAATGGTTGGCAGCAAAAAGGGTGGTGGTTTTTTGAACTGTGTTATAGTTGACTAATAGATAGTTTATTATAACTGACTAGGTATCAATAATCTCAGAAAAATCAATCATGTACTAAAAACACCGAGGTTGCAGCAACAAGTCATAGAGAAGACGATTGTTAAAATATGTTTATAAACATATAGATAAAGGGCAGCCCGTTGCATGAAACTTCCGCTAATGAAGGGTCAATCTTACCTGGCTTTGCAAGAGACTATTTAGACTCAAGCCTGTCACCACTAGGTCACACGAAGGCTCCCCTTAGTTTATATATATATATATATATATATATAGACAAAATCCAATATAAACAGCTGTGCATAATTACAAATTTTTACTTCTCAAATGATTCCGAATAAAACCTTAGCATAAGACGAAATAAAAGAAGTATTTTTCTTAAAGGCAATGAAATTTGTATTTGTTTTAAATACATATGAAATCGCCAAAAGAAGGAAAATGTGATTATTAGCATACTCACTCATATTTTCTAGCAAGAAATCGTAGGACATATAATGCCCCAAGTATTTGTTGATCTTGTGACATCAAATTGCATTTTACCCAGTGGAGAAGAGTTGGCCACTTTTCTGGATAATCAGCTAGGATAATTGTTTTGATGCATTCACCAAGTTGAGCTCTGTTAATTTCAAGAAAGTATTAGAGGAACAAACAATATACTACAAGTGACTTATAAGTTTTCAGTACTAGGCATTTGATGCCTAAAACTAAAGAAGCATGTCTTGAGGGCTTCACTTACTAAAGATTTGAGCATTCGAGGGTGTAGAAAAAATGCAGTTAAAATTAAATCTGCACAAGCTATTGTCCACGGAGGTGGCTTAGGATTTATTAAGTTTCAATACTTTGAAAGACAAACTATAAGAAATGGATGAAGACAAGCTTCTATGGAGAGAAAATGAATGAGGAGTTAATACCTAAGCTCATTGCATTATAGACTAACATGACATCTATATACTATGGCTCGGCATAAATCAACATCTTCTATTAAATCAACTAAGAAAATAATATTTCATTAATTAAACTATATGAAAATATGATAATCACCATGTCGGCTCTTATTTAGTATCAAAGGAATAGTTTATCACAAAAATAAATGTAGCAGATTATTGGTGACGTTTCCAATAGAACAGAATTCTGTAGATCAAAGGTGCAAATAAGAAAATAACACCAAGTCTGACAAAACTCAGCTAAAACTTAACCTCAAGGTAACTCACATGCAGATATATGCGAAAGTTGTCTGCAATCAAAACCTAATTCAATCAAAGACCATTGAAATAAATTTTAATTTGCACCAACACATATTGTGTCAATGAGTCGGCAATGGGGGCAAGTCAAAATATGAAGTCATAAAAGGTGAAAATTTACATTACATAATTAATTGATGTACCTAAGCAGTGGCGGAACCTGGGCAATAAAACCAAGAATATTCTCACGAACCATGTTCTTGTCACTCTCCAATACTTCATGAGATTCACCTAAAGCAAACATACAGCTGTCATTTTATAGTTTTAAAGCAAAGAACCAACTCAAAAGACGTAGGTCATGTTACTCCAACCAGGCTCGTGAGGTGACCAGTACTTTGCCACAAAGTTTTTAAAATGAATGCTGGCAACTTGCCGTACACCAATATCACAGCTACCATCTACTATAATCTGTAACATCCTTACTAGATGTTGTGGTGTATGCTGGAACTGCATAAGAAAATAACTCACATACTCAAAGAGATGAAAGATTTCACTATTAAAGTTGTTCTTCATACATTTTGGCAGATACAAATATGATTCAAATCCAGTATAATGAAAATGGTTGAGAAGAAAATAAATTGTGACCATGTCAAGATACAATATACTTTGGAGAAGTAAATACAATATATGGATATATCTTGGAGGTTAAATATAGAATTGCTGGATTTTACTAAAAGAGACTAACAAATAGATAAAACTTTCAAATATGATTTAGTGTTTATTAACTAAAATATCAAGAAATTGTAATTTCGTATAACATATCCAATTGTGTTCTTTTGGTGTATCTAGAAGCTACCATAAAATAAAATTTAAAATGAATCACCAAATGCCATTCAGAGTTCAGATAACAAAATGTGATGTAATTTAAATGTTAATATTGAATTACTGCATCAAGAAAAGTTCTATTTATACCTATAAGTACCATGGATGAAAATAGGTAATGATTTCAAATGAGGGGATGAAGGAAAAGAGAAGATAACAATAGGGAATTATTTGAGATTAAAACTTGCTTGATTCTTATTGATGTAAAAATTACATTTTTTATACGTAATTGTAGTAATTTGGTTTCCTTAGTCTAAAAGACTCATACAGGCAAAGCAATCAAATAAAATTAGTTCCACTACAAATAAATATCTCTAATAGCTTGACCTGCAGTGGATTGGCTCTATATTAAAAATAATTACAATGGTATAACTATATAATAATTCTCTGCAATTATCTATTCTTTGTTACTACAAATGAGGCTTCACTGATGTGGCAAATAAGCATGTAGCATTTACTAGTCAATTCTCACCTATGTGGATAAACAAACATAAAGCTGAAGAGAGGATCAGTTTCATATGTGAGTTAACGTACATGCCAGAGAATGTAAAAGACAATGAACCACTTCCCAAATCTGATTTACATCCATATCACTCCACCCCCATAAAACAAACTGTATCAAGGAATTTGGCTTTCAAAATATTTTGACCTTGCATCAGCGTGAAAAATAATAATATCAACATACTTTTGATAGGCCAAAAAAAATCAAAACTATTATTTATATTTATAAAAAATATCTTCATTTTTTAGGTTAATCCTACTTTGTGTACCATGACATTTTAGCACGAACTGACTGTTGAACTATAACACTTCAGCATACTAGGCATACAGCGAATTACTGAATATAGATTCTGCAAAAAGAAAAGTCCTTTTGAGGAGAGGATTCCCCCACCACATGTGACCATAATACCAGGCAAGTGGCAACCGTTTGATTGTTGAAATGGATTTATCTCACACGATAGCACTAGCAGAATCCAAATATCCAATAATCATACTAGCTCAAATTTTGAAATAACTTGAATACAAGTATACAGAGATAAGATCGTAGAGTCCACGATTCAACAGTAGCGAGTACAATCAACATCAGCAAAGGATAACAATCGACAACACCAAGCCGAACGAAAACCGATTGGACAGCAGAAGGAGAAAGCACTTCACCTGATTAAGACTCTGCTCAGCAGCCTTGCGCTCCTCCGGGATGGGGCTGAGCGCGGCGCGAAGTACAACGGTGAGGCTGGCGAGATCCATCGCGACACGGAGGGAACCCGAACGACCACGGATTTCTCGGCCACAAGAGGCCCGATCGGCGGCGGGTTTTGGATTCTGGAGGTCGGTTAGACGGCGAGACAAGCGCGAGAGTGAACGATGGCGAGAGGATCTCGCCCCGAATGGGAGGAGCAGCTGCTCGAATCGAACGAGTTAGATTTTAACTCTAGGGTTAGAAGGAAGTATTTAAGCTCGCCTCCGAAGCTCCAAGCTGTTCCAAGGTGGTTTGAACCGGCGGAGTAGGATCCGCTACAATGACACATGTAAATCCGATCCCCTTAACTGCGATGCTCCATAAAGTAACGGTCGATCGGCAGCTCTAGGGCCGGCGATTTGCGGCTCGCATTGAATACCATCCTGACCGTGCGCGAGCGTGTAACGTCGCGCGCCCGCATCATTACACGCACCGAAAGCTACTCTGTCATTGCGTACCCACAGGGCACCCACATTCGGCCCCACGGACGAATTTCCTTACGACTCTCTATCCGGTAAGCTCAAGAGTAAATTTCTGGAGTCGGGACCATGAAGGCCTTGAGTTTGACTCGTGATTTGGTGTTAATTGGGGCGCCGTAAAATCTGCAAAATATAAAGTTTTAACTTTTCCAGAGATATATAAAAAAAGGCTGAAGGTAAAAAAAAGGCTGGAGGTAATTAAATCTGCTGCGCAGGTAAGCTAAAAGAGAGCAGAAAAAAAACTGCTGTAAAAATCAAAAGGTAAAAAATATCAGAAATTAATTCAGAAAGTTTTTTTTTTTTTTAGTTTTTACTGAAGAATTATCAGAGTGAGTGTTTTCTGACAGGAGATAAAAAAAAACTGAGGATAAAGAAGAACAGGACGTGCAGTGGGATGCGAAGGTTAATGGACCAGCTCATAATTGCCTGTTGGGGCTTTATGACAATAATATCACACGTTTCATCATTTGGTAAGAAATCCAAGAAAGGTTACTATGATTTATATATGACATGTTTGCTTTTGTTTTGGAAAAATAAATAGTTTTATTATTCGTAAGATTCTAATTGATGATGACTAATTCATGCATGAGGGTTGGTGCAACAATAAATTTGTTTTTATTGTTTATTTAAAGGTTAGAGTAGGTATTAAAAGGGATATGCTTCTTAATGTAACTACTAACAAACACAAAATTAGAGTAGTACATCTTTCCAAGGAGAGGCAAAAACATGAATGACGATGTCCATGTTCATTGCTATGCGTTTTTAATTCTAGAACTTTAATATATTTTAATTTTTAGTTATTTTATTTTAAAAGTTTATTGGCCTGGGCCAGGGCCTAAAGTCATGCGGGTGCAGCTAATGAATTTGGTTATGAAACACCCTCCTCGTTCATACCACCGCGTCGGGCCAAGCACTGAGTCCCGAGAACATCACACGAGGGGAAATCATCTTTACTCCGGCAACCCATCTCACTGCCTCTCGCAAATGGAACCACCGTCTCAAGTTACAACCCTCACCGGAAAAAGGGAAAAAAGAAAAATCATTGTTCTTAAGCTGATCATATTGTCTATTATGAGCTCAACAGGAAATGCCCACAAGAACAGATCCTTCAAACATGAGGATCCTTGTTTTAATTTCCTTCTTGAAAGAGACATGATCAATAAAAAGACATGATGACCACTCGTATAGTGTTTCTAATTCAACACGCTTGTATGTTAGCAGAACCATCTTCCCCCATGTTCTTATTTCCCGAGAAAAGAAGGCATGGAGCATATGAACATGTACTTGAACAAGATTGATGGTGCATGAGAAACCTAAAAAGAAGGAAAATTGTATCAAATAAACACATGAAATAATGCTAGTTACTGTTGATGCATATTGACTAGGAAGAATGACCTTGAAACACACATCTGACAATTTCTTGTGATCTCATAAGTATCCCTTAGTGATATGCTCTTCCAGTTCTTCGAAGCTCCATGCATCGTCAACTGAATATTCTCCTGGAAATAACATAATGAACATCAAACTCAAGAAGAGAAGTGGTTGTTTGTCTTGCTCAAATTCCATGTAGGAGTAATAATTTATTCCAGGTCATCACAATTAATAAGCTACATTTCAATTGCCTGATAAGATCCCCAGGCATAATTTTAAACAATTTCTAGCTAGTAAAAAATAATTAAAAGTAAATTGATAAGCACTCTGTTTAGGAATCATGTGGATCACGTTACATGTTGTACATCTAGCAGACCACTATTTTTAATAGAAAAAAAAAACAAGAAAAGACCGAGATAGTAATCACAATGAATACCTGTGATATAGTCTAATACAGTAAAAAAAATCTCATCTTAAGATGTAAATGGCAATAGCAATTGGGACCATGAAACAATCAGAAAATAGTTTCCATATAGACTTGAGAATAGCATCAATACAGATTTGGGATTTTGTGACGAGATTTAGAACATAGAAAGCAAATGATACTGGTTTTAAGTAATACACTTATTGAATCGTATGAAGTTTGCATTTATTTAATTGGCTGTTTGTTTTTTCTATAGAATACATAGCCATAAACCAAATGATGGCAGCAATCGAGACAAGCTCTAGAAAATATCTCACAGGAGCAAAACGAAACCATTTGTCATGAGAAGACAATACCAGCTACACGAAAACGGGGAAAAATTGCTAGTATTTTCTCTGATTTTAAATACCAAAACCTATACAAACAGGTTCACTTATCATATATTTCTTGCAAAAATGATAGCCAAGAACAAGAAATGAAAGCTTATTACCGTGTAAAACATCTTCTTCCTAAATAGAATACAAGAATGGCTTTTGAAATGCAAGACAAAAAGGTTAGATTTCTTACCAATTGAATCCCTTCGTAGGGCAGCCAAATGAGCACAGCTATAAACAGAATAAGAAATTAGCATAATAAATTGAACACAAAAAACAGCAAACCATCAGTTGAACCCATCTACATCTTGCTAATTTTCATACATTATGCATGGGTTCAGATTGCTGGTCCATGTGGATAATAGACAAACTTTTTTGTTGTTAATTTACAAAAAAAGAAGGTAGAAAGCCTAAAATGTCCAATTAAGTAATATTGTTTAAAATGTAATAGCCAGAAGAGCAGGCTCTATGTACCATGGAGAGGAGACAATAAGAACAAGCATACACAGCGAAAACACACACACAATCTTGCTAATTTCATACATTATGCATGCTTCAGATTGCTGGTCCATATGGATAATAGACATGAACTTATTTTGTTCTCAATTTACGGGAAAGCCTACAATGTCCAATTAAGTAATCTTGTTTGAAATGTAATAGCCAGAACACCAAGGGTTTATGTACTATGAAAGAGGAGGTAGTAAGAATAAGAAGAACAAACAGAGAAAACACATTCATGATAGGTTCCACAAAGCACAATTAGAAGTTCAATCAACTATCAATAGTCTATCAGAACAATTAGATAAGATGGAGCTTTCTCATCTATCACATCTTCAGGGGAAAATGATATACCGTATTAAAGGGAGATTTTGCATTGAAATGCATCTGACACCAAATCCTTGTAGGCCTAAGGGAGACAACTATTTGATAAAAGAAAGAGATCATACTTGACCCAAGAATTCAATATTGTGTGAGAGAGAAGTGGACTTGAAGAAATGCAATATTCGTCAAATAACAAAACACTGTAAACTGAAAATCCTTCAAGACCTCTGATACTGACAATTAACTCCAACGATAATAATAAGCAAAGCAACTAATTAGAAGCAAAGCATGTGAAGCTGACATGGATCTTAAACATTCAAATCAGCAATTAATGTGAATAGAGATTTGATTTATACAGCAACAAGAGTTACATCTTTGAAAGAATCATGAATCCATGATAGACATAACCTAGAGAATGTGGATAAGCATTAAAATTTGAACTACAAAATTGTAGAGAAAAGAAGATGAATACTAACACTGTAACACATCAACAATTGAAATAGCTTAAGTTAGAGAAGGGAAAATGGAAAGGATTTAAACAGAACTTAATGGTGTCCAACTTCTATAAGAAAAGATCAAAAGACGCAAGGCTGCTTAATTGGAGGCCCTTGCAGAAGATAAACTAAGTTTATGGAAAAGCCCTGGCCACTTACCGCACGTTATATAAATTCACATATTTACTTTGCCCCAGATTACTATTAACATAAAATAAAATAAATAGATAAATAAAAAAGCTTAAGGTCAGTATCAAATAAAATGCAACATATCAAAATTGAAAGTACAAGATGCATCATAATTTATTGTCAGCACGAGTCACATGAACTGCGTGAGTAAAGTTCTAGTGTTATTTATCTGGACAAAAAGAATACCTGCCAAGAGCTTTTCCAAGATCAGCACAAAGAGATCGGATATATGTTCCCTTAGAACAAGTTACTCTGAATACCAGATTCTGCCTGCAGAGAAGAATTGAGTGTAGGATAATCATAATGGACCTGACAACTTATCTAACACGGATAAAAGAGCAACTAGGAAGGATGTTTCCACACTATACTCTCTAACAGCCAGTTACTACTGAAGTATTCTACAGTATCCTATCAAAAAATTTCCTGTAATGAACCGTCCTCATTGCAATTTGTTGCATGCTATCTGTATTCATAACAACTTTAGTTTTCAGGAAAAGTAGTCACCCAATTTGAAAACATAGATGGTAGTAAGAAATGAGCATGGCCATCAAAGGATGCAGTTTAAAATGAGAGTTAATATGGATTCAAATTAGAAAGTAAAAGTTTTAGACTAGGAAATTTTATATTTTATAAATTTAATTATCTTAACCCTATTTTAAACCACATCACTCAGTGAAAAGAAAAAATACCCCGATCAATGTGGAAGAGCTAGAAAACTTTTTCTCTTCAAAAAAATTAACTATTTTCTTGGACCTGCCGGACTAAACCCTAGACCATCTAAAAAGATCAGCCTTCAACCACAAGACAACCTATCATTTTAAGTTTATTAAGTAGCCTATATTAAAGCCTAAAAGCAATTGCTTATCATGTAGTATCAGAATGGCAAATTTTTGTGTACCAGATACCCTAAACCCTAATACAGCAGTTACACAAATGTAATCATTCAACAAGAATCATTCTTCAGTTGATTTTCTTAAAATATGCAGTAAACTAAGTCTACCAAATTGAATCAGCTCTCAAACACTGTTTAAAATATACAATCATTGAATGCACCTGTCACCTAAGCTGCGCTCAATATCAAACTCATATATTGATATTCGTCTTGGTGATAACTCAACTGTTTCTCCTTTCCTTGCTTTCTCGTACATTCTTTCACCACCAACCTAATTAATTACAATACTTGTCAGGAGAAAAAGAAAGAGTTCCATAAGAATTAAAAACACCATTAAATCCATATTTATTTGAATAGTTTCTCACATAAATAAGTCTTACGAGTTTACATTTAATCCAACCCCATGGGCTTGTCACATGTTAATGGTAAAGCTAAGAAGATGACGTAGAAATCTCAACATAAAGGTTCAGTTTGTATTCACATTAATATATACACTTTAGTTTACCAAATAAAGGCAAAATTAACCATAAGCAATTGCAATTCAAGTTAGCAACATATATCTTTTCACCATGAAACAAACCTTTTTTTTGGCCAAAATCAGTCAAAAACTTCTTGCCTATGTCATATAAGCTCTTCTATGCTATATTTTCAACTTCATGCAAGTCATATATTCCAAGGTTCGTATGGCAAATAATACATTCTGTTGAAATGTCAAAACAGACACATTTAGGAAATGATTGGATTTTCCAGACCCATAACATGCTGTGCCACAGAGAGTAAAGGAAAGAGAGTAATAATAATCCTTCTTAATTCATATATGTGTGCTCATCCATATTTCTTTTTCTGAAATTCTTAGATATGTAAAATTAAAGAATCATGAGTTACAAAGCTCTTAAGGATAATAAGAAAAATAATTATCTAAAATTCTAAATTCAACCCAGATGTTTATCATATTTTTTTCTGCCATCAGTCATTTCCACCTCCTGTGGAGCGTCACTCATATACATGAAAGATGAGCCTTCAAGCAAATGACCTCTACCAACTGTAAGTTTCCTCACTAAATTGTCAATTGAATGTGTGAATCAATCAAATAAATTTTCCAAAATAACAAAGATGGCTAACCTTAATGGCTGAAAACATAGGAGGAACTTGCCATGTCTCTCCTAAGAAAGATTTAACAGCCTTTTTTATATCATCATCCTTGATGTGTTCCCATGGTTCTCTTTGAATAACCTTGTCACAGAATTAAAATAAATTTAATCAAAATGGAAAGAAAGATAACTGCTGCAATTATGTCAAAGCCTACACAAATGTATTGTTAAAAAAAAGAAAAAAGCAAGTTAATTCCTCGTATCTGGATTGCTAATACGTAAAAATTTGAAAACCAAGACAAAAATACAATGACATACTCTTGGCAGAACTTCTAAAACAAGGCATCATGTTCCTTGTGATACTTAATAGTTTCATGATTTTCATGTTACATCACATTCATTTGCAAAAACTGTGAATAATATATGTAGCTTCCAGGATTTGCTATCATATATAAAACAAACTATGATAATGTTTTAGAAGTTTCCCCTTCAAGAATCTAGGAATGTCACAAAAGCCTATTAAAATGAATGGTAGATTAAGGACTGCCCTATTAATAATTAGTGTAGGCCCAAAGATGAGTATATATATATATATATATATATATATATAATGTTAACTTAAGATAGCAACTAATTATTTGCCCTTGCTCAAAACTAAAAAAAAATTAATCATACCAAAAAGACATCGTTCCAAGCCAAAATGAGGCCTTGAGTTTGGCAACCAAAAAAGGAGCACTAGTGTTGCAGCTAAACATTAGAAACACCGTACAGAATAAAGGATCCATCAGATAAGACACAAATATAGAATAATCAGAAACAGCTAGAACAATAACAAAAAGGATGGGGAAGGTGACCCCATTTGATGGGCAAACAAATGAGAAATCATAAGTGAAGTAAAAGGAAAGTACACACAGAAGGCCAGCAAAAATCCTGAAACCAATTTAACTTATTTTATTACATAATATTTTGGTGCTTTGCTAACAAGTGCTTTGAATTTTGGAAAAGAAATTAATTTGGTATGAGTCAAATCTTTCTTCAACAGATGATTCATTTTTGCATGTCAAGATGAAGTAACTATAGTATAATAGAAAGGGTATACTGGTGAATCTGCATCCCAGGTTGATGTAGCTTCTCCTAGACGGAAAACACCACTATATCCTTTAACCATACCTTGGTACCTGCGGAATCCAATACATTTATGAGGAACTTAGTAATATGGATACAAACTTATTCGCAAAAACAAAGTAACATGGAACAAAAGAAGGTTCTTGACACAAAACAGTGAATCATTGAACAAAATCAAGGCGTTAGGTAGCATGATTTAACTATGAATAATCATTTTGGGTAACAAGTCATGCCATCAAACCTTACCCCAATGATGTGACAAGAGAAGCCTAGAGTTCAATCTCTATTTTTTTCCAGGTCGACATCAACCATCATTAAATCACTGATTTTTGACATGAAACCTGATCTTGAATGCTTATTATGACAGGACAGGAAGTGGAATTGCCATTAGAATTCCAAGACTTGGGACTTGGAAATTGAAATATATTTCACTTACACATTTGCCCTACAATGATTATCTTTTTGGAAGACAAATTGAATAACCAATTTAGTATATCAAAACAAAATTTAGTATCAAACCACATTAGAATAGATAGGTACACAAGAGCACAAATGTTGGTTTTGTCAAAAGAATCTTAGGTGGTGAGTAAACTGATTACAATGAAGGGTACGGGTACCTGTCAACAATTTTGGTGGCTTTACCAATACAAACAATTAATAACCCTGTGGCCATAGGGTCAAGAGTACCAGCATGCCCAACCTGCGAACATAAAATTTCAAGATAGGTATCCACTCAAGCTACCAAAAAAAGACATGTTTGTGAAAGAACAATTAAGTACCTTCTGAACTTTGACTAAGCGTCGCAACTTCCCACAAACAGTAAATGAAGTCCATCCTGCCGAATTATAGTTTAAATTTCAGCCAACTAGTAATTGGATCAAAACAAGTAAAAGTTTTCTGGATTCAGAAGAGTCATCAATTGTATTGACGACGAGGATCAGCATATATGCAACTATATGGTACCATCAAGATATATTAACCATCCGGTTGTAGCCTTTATTTTGCCACTTGAATTAGTACTAGGAGTATATATTCATTTGAAAATCCTGAATGATAAGCCTTGATATCAAAATAATGGAAACAAGTGTAATCAATTCAAAGAGAAACTGGGTTCAGATGACATGATAATGGCTAGTTGCCTAAGAAAGTAAAAGCGTAAATGAATCGATATATTGTGCAATAAGTCAATAACTAAACAATTAAAGGGATGAATGACATGGGCACACAAAGCAAAGGAACTTGAGAAAAAGGCAATGTGTGCAAGTATCAGCGGGAATAACATGCAGAGTTCTGGCAGCCAAAAAGAATAATTTGAGTTTGAAATATCTGAGGATACTGGTTTGAGTATTAATTGTGTGTCTATATTCAGTTCAGGGTGATTTTCTAGTTTGATAGCCTGATTGGAATGGTATCTCATTTCACTTTGCTAGGCTTGCAGCAAGGTTCAGGATGTGATACCTCCAGAAATTTAAAATGAATAATTGATAAAAATTAATAAATGAATAAAATTTAACAGTACATGACCTGCACACAATTGCATTGAAAAAGCTAAGAGAAGAGTAATCAGCTATCAACCTAAAATCTGTGTAATCCTGAAACTACCCATAAGAAAATATTTATCTAAGTTTAGCGCAATACTCTATATTTTCTGATGTCTGTTGGGTACTTAACTCTTTCATTCATTTGGTGTCACTGTGTCATTGATATGATCACTTCTTCAATGGCTACGTTTTAACTGCAATTCCATCAGGATACAACAACAACAACAACAAGCATAAGTCCCAACTGTTTGGGATGGCCTGATCCCTGCCTGATGCGGTTTTTGACAACCTGATGCAATCCAATCAAAATAAGGTTGCATAGGCTAGTAATGACTTGAACATATTCATTACATCATTTCTGGTTTATACATTCTAATCTTTTACCATCACATTCTAATGGTGAGTGAGAACATTATATACAAGGCCATTGAACTATTGAAATAACAACATTAGTCGAAAGAAATAAAAAGCAGCAACCAGACCTTTAGGTTTGTCCACAAGAACTACAGTCCCGGATGGGCCATCCCACCTTGGAGGAAGCTCAGTCTTTCTGTTCACCAGATACGGCTCAGCCTGTTCCACCGTTATTGGGGCAGCCACAGCTCCCTGCCTGTTACCAGCCTTTGGGACTTTCCTCAAACACTTGAAGAACTCCTCGACCTTCTTCTCCGTCACATTCTTGATGGCAGGACTGTCCTTTTTCTCCTCGCTGTCTTCAAAAAAGATCAAAGCCCTCTCATCCTTCTCCTCGCTACCATCCTCCCCTTTCTTCGGTTTCCGTCCTTTCTTTTTCACCACACCTTCCTCTGCCGATGCCGGCGGTACAGGCTCCATGGGGTCGACGAAAGCCTTATCCAAGGAATACTGAGGAAAGTACTTCTTTTCAAGCTGGTACACCATGCGATAGTGCTTATCCTTCTCCCAGGGATACGCAAAGGCGTCGTAGAAGTAAAGTTCCTCCTCGCGTGGGTGAAGGCGAGGGAAGTCTATTACCTCGGGCTCGAGCTCTACGTATTCGTCTCCGGCGCCGCGTCGGCGATCCTCGTCGTCGGAGCCTCCGTACATGCGGCGTTGCCGCTTGCGGTAGTACCGCCGCTTGGAACGGTCCATGACGGCCTCGGAGGAGGAGCCGGCAGTGTCGGAGGGTACTTCAGCTGCATCTGACGATGCGGGGGGCGGCTGGTCGGAGCCGTCATGCGCATTTGGGAGCCGTCGGCGGGAGGTAGAGGCGCGGGCAGGGCGGTAGCGGATGAGCTCGTAGTATAGCGGATAAGGAGTGGCAGTGGTGGAAAGGAGGCGCCGAACGGGAGATAAGGGATTCCTGGCGAAGAGACGAGGGTTGAGCTTGGCGGCCGAGTAGGAGAGGAAGAGGGGAGACCACAATTTGGAGGTCGCCATTTTTGGGGAGAGGAACGCGATCACGCAAAACCCAGCCACGCCCTAAGCTAAAGAAATCAAATTACAAACACAGAGCCAAATTCTAAAACCACGAACTCGAGCTTAAGCCTAAGCAGCCCAATCGAACCTGCCCTCTCTACAAATATTTAATTCATATTTAAATTTTAATATTTTTAATTAAATTTAAATTTATAATATTTTATTCGATGTATTTTTTTAATTCAAATAACTCTATTTATATACTCAAATAAATTGAGATTCAAATAACTCAAATGGAATTCGAATTAAAAGTAAACACTTTCTTTAAAGAGTTTATTGCCCTCCACTATCTTGTTAGATCGGATTTAGGTAATGTTTGGGAGAGTTTTTATTTATTTAAAAGTGATTTTTATAAAGATTATTTTAAAGTTCGTGAGAAGCTAAAGTATGGAATATTTAGAAATATAAGTTAAAAGTTAATACAAAGTAAAGTTTAAGGTGGTGTTTGGTTCATGGGTTTAGGAATGAGGGAATGGAATGATAGTAAATGATAGTGTTTGGATTGTGGGTTTGGGAATGA
>JBAMIE010010312.1:0-19926 GCA_037177295.1 Kaempferia parviflora
ATGTTGGCCCGCCCCGCCCCGCCCCGTCAAATGGCGGGCCCGCCACGTGCCGACCCGCCCCGCCACGGGTTGGCCCGTCTGACAGGTCTATCCGTGACACATAGAACTAATGTCATAAATTTTTTACACTCCTAAAAAATAATATGAAATAGATGAGATTTAAACCTTTATTCAGCGGCTGCCGTGGTTCAGTTCAGATTCCAAGAAAAGTGTGTAATAAATCAAATTGGGCCTCCCGTTGACGCCGCGGCCATGGGCTCATCAGCTCTGTAGCTTTCCTCTCGGTTAAAACAGAGCACAAGGCGCTACACTTTCCCACTCACTTGGCTTTGCCCGAAGATCCGAAGCCGAGAGAGAGAGCTAGAAGGGCAAGACCGTGCCCCAGCTCACCTCCTGTTTAGCGTCAGCTCGATCGGTCGTGCTGCTCTCGGGAAGGGCGAGTAAACCGAGGGATGGAGGAGCAGCTCTAAGTGGCGCAGCAGAAATCGGAGCGTCTCTAACCCTATCTCCGTCAAAGTTTGCCCCTCTTTCGTAACCTCGGTGCATTATTGATCTAGAGTACGTTCTTGTTCTTGTTCTTCTACTTTTGATTTCTCTGATCGATCCTGCGGTTTTGTTCCTCGGTAAGCTTTGAGGTGGTGAAGCCTTCCTAAAGGATATGATCTCGGACTGGAAATTGCTTGTAAAAGGGTGTGGTTCGTAATTTCCTACTTTATTTGGGGTGCCTTTTTAGTGTTGTTGTCTGGAAGCTCTGCAGGGAAGTCTGTTGATGGCTAAAAGTTTCTATTTTTGGGATCGAATTCCATTTTTGAGTCACTTCACGCCTTCTTAATATGGACTTGCTAGGATCTATGATTTGGAGCTTAGAATGTTCACTAGCAGAGAAAAGGCTGGTTGAAGGTTTAATTTACTTATCCATCTTATTTGATAGTAGGCTTCAGTTGAACATTTCGAGCTTCTTCATTGTTGAAATCGGTTGTTTCTCGTGTGGAAGCTACAAATCTGATCTTTTCCTCTAGGCGCTATTGGTTTTCCTTGAAGCTTTTGAACTTGGACTTTTGGGTTTTTTGTTGTCTGTATTGAGTCTCTCGCCCTGTTCCACTTGTCCCTCAATGAGGAGAGAATAAACCGATGGTTGCCTTCCGGATGGGTTTCTGCCCACCCAAAAATTGCCACCGTTGGTTTTTCTTAGTGAGCGAAGATATGATTTATCCTTAAAAGCAGCTTCTGGGAAGATGATAGAGTGGGCGTCTACAGGTATAAAAGGATCTAAGAAACACAGTGTCATGAGTATGTTGCTTGGTCATGGAACTGATGCAATGACTGATGAGTTTGATGGCTCAAAAGGTGAGAACGATATATTTACGGAAATCTTCAATTTAAGTGCTCCTGACAAGGTAAACAACCATCATGTTGCTTCAAGCATCTTGAATTTCCCAAAAGATGAGAACATCCAATCAAGATCATTGGCTTCTATGATTTCTGAGAGCTCGGGCACGACTACTTCTGTTTCCCTTAGAGATTCATCCAGCAATACTTCCCAGCCTCAATGTATCAGTGACAGAGACGTCAGTCGTTCCGGATGCCTTCTGGAGAGCTCTTCCACTGGTTCTGTTTCTGATCATTGTGATGTTCAAGAGAAAAGGATGAATTTATCTATTGAGCAACACAATCAAAAGGGTGTCACACACAGTTCCAGTCTGTTGGTATCCAGTAACGCATTGGTTGGCCTGGGTCAGTTACAAAATTCATCGAGCATGTTCATCCAGCATCAAGAGCAATTGCAATGCCTTGTAGTTGAATCATGTGGTCAGGGTATTCTTTCTAGTTGCTATCTCTCTCAAACACATGAAGAAATTGATGCAAGTAATAATATGGATGATGATGTTGCTCCGGATATTGAATTCAGAAGCCAAGAGGTGAGAGATGCTAACATAATTAATGAGGCTAAATCCGTCACATCCCCAGTTTCTCAAGAGAGTTGTGCTTATGATCTTCTGGTAATAAATTCTACTAGCGCTCAAACTGAGACACTAGAAATACCTACGTGCATGAAACAATTGAACATTGTGAAGTCTGACAGAATAGAGGTTGCATCAAAGAAGGCATTAATTAGGGACCTTCCAGAACGCCTATGTTCACATGCAAATTGCCTTCTTACTGATGCAGGCTGGAAAATTGCACCACGTGTGAGGAATGACAGAGCTAAGTTGGCTTCTTACTATGTACCACCAGAAGGAAAACCTGTTCTTACTTCACTCTCTCAAGCCTGGAAGGCATGTGGCCGGAGATTTCATTCTAGTGCCACAATCTCTGATAAGAATGATAAGGGAGGAGAATGGGCAAGTATTGGCCAATTTTGGAGTGATTTGACCGACACCTTGTTTTACATTGATGAAAATACTCGGTCATCTAGAACCTCCATTTCTCACTTGAAAAGGTGGCAGCTTCTTGATCCATTTGTTGCCGTTGTCTGCATCAACCGGAAGATTAGCGTTCTGCGAGAAGGAAAATCTCTTAAGGCTGTGAACAGTTGTACTTTTGTTTTGGCCGAGGAAAATAATAATGTCTTGGCAGATGACAATATTGATAGAGTCTCACACCTGGGAAAACTAAATTCAAGTTCAGGAAGTTATTTGAATCATAATATTCAACTAGCTGGCCATGATCAGGTTCTGATAACTGTAATTCCTAAAAATCAGAAAAATTCCCAGAATTGTTTAGATCGGAAAACGAATGCCCAATGCAATCAACAAAATTGGAAAATTTCCTGTGCTTCAGGAGTTGGACGTGGAGATCTTAGTAGTCTATCTGCAAGCAAAGGAACCAACATGCATGATGCTACATACCTACATCCTAGTTGCAAGGAATTGACTAATTCATACAATACAGTATGTGGTTCAGACAGTATATCCATATTTACTGAAGATGTCTACTCCACTTCTACCAAAGATTTTTCAGTGTTTGAATTTTCAGTTGATGAATCTCTTCCATATGTCTTGGAAACATCACTAACCAATGACCCAGAAGCCTGCAAAGCATCTTCTTTTGAAAAATCTGTGTGTCAGCAACTAAGTAGTAGACCATCCAAATGTAAATCTGATAAAAAGGATTTAAAAGAAGCAAGACAAAAAAGGACAATAATTTCTGCAAAAAGGAGAGTATATGGCAAGCATCTTTCCAAATTTGTTGGCTGTGATACTCTAGACCTGCGTAGTCATGAGAATACAGCTAATAAAATGGAAGTAGATGATGAACACTTGAAAATTCAACATTCAACATCTAAGCGAGGTTGCAATGGTGTGATTCCTGTTGTTGACATTCTCAATTTTTTTACAACTGAAAAATCAGCCATTGAGGATCAAAAATCTAACGGTCTGGATTTTTCTTTAAGTCAAGCAAGTGGTTCTGGTAAGAAGACACATAAGAAGTCCAACAAAATATCTGACATCAATACATATAATGTTGATGGCACATGTTATGTAAATTGCACAAAGGCTTTAGGCTCCCATTTTAATCAGAAAATAAAAAATGTAAAGGGCAAGAAAGAAAGTATTCCCATGCCTTTTCAGAATAAAGCAGAAAACTCACTCGTTCATTCCAATGCTGATGTTTCATGTCCTGTTGGGGAAACTCCTGACACACAAAGCCACCAGATAGTTGCAAAGTTAAAGGAAACTGAAGTTTGTAAGAAGAACAGATGGAAGAGACCACGTGGGTTTCGTATTAACGACGATGATCTTCTTATTGCAGCTATTATCAAAAACAAAGATTATGTGACATGCATTGATACTAAGGGCTCAAAGCTAGGAGTTTCTCAACCCAAAAAATTGAAGAAACTTGAAAGCCAAAAAGGAGGTTGTAAACTGCTACTACGAACGCCTGGCAAAGGTGCGTTGTCAAAAGATGGGAAGGAAATTATTTTGGGAGCAAGAACTATTCTGAGCTGGTTGATTGAAAGAGGTGTTTTATCCCTGAAAGATGTTTTTCAATATAGGAACCCGAAGAACAATGACTTGATAAAGGATGGGTTGATTACTAGGAATGGGATTCTATGTAGATGCTGTGATCAGATGTTCTCCTTATCTGCTTTTAAATGTCATTCTGGTTCCAAGCTCCAGAAGCCGTCTTCTAATCTTTTTCTGGAGTCAGGTAGATCATACACATTATGTCAACTTCAGGCTTGGTCTGCTGAATACAAGGTGCGAAAAAGCCACATGAGAGATATGGGACTTGAGGAGGTGGATCAAAATGATGATACCTGTGGATTCTGTGTAGATGGTGGTGAACTAATATGTTGTGATAATTGTCCGTCTACTTATCATCAAACATGCTTGACCATGCGGGTATTCCACTCTTACCATCCCTGTCTTTTTTTAGTACTGCATTAGTTATCGAATCATAATATTGTTGCCAGTATTATTCCACTCCATACATAGTTTTTTTTCTCAAATTCTTTCTTTTTACTGCATTCATATTTTCAGAATGTTTGTGTACAATGTGAAATCTGTTATATTTTCAAAATATTTAAAGAATATTATATTATGCTTGCTTTTATTTGCTTATGTTTTGTGAGAAATATCGTAACTGAGTCAGTAACATCCAAACTATGATTCAAAATATAACAGTATAACCAAATGTTTGCCATTCTTCAGTATGAGTAATCCTTTTTAAAAATTTTTTATCCGAAGTTAAACCTCAATTCCGATATCAATTTTAAAGTATCATGCTTAAGTAATGTTGCTTGAGAACCAAGAGGAACAATCATGTGATATGTGCAAGATGTTTGCAATTCTATGCCTCTGGCTATAATTTATAGGGTATGCAGTGTGACATATTTTAAAATTATATTGAACTAGTCTTAGAAAGTGAAGGAAAAAACGAATAAAAAATCAGTGAATGAAGCCAAGAATGAACCTTGTAAACATTTATTTCGAAAATTAGATACAAAAGAAGGGGAAAGAGATATTTACAAAATTGCTAAAACGAGAGAGGGGACAAGAGATCTTATCCAAATTAGATGAATTAAAGACAAATGTAATAGAGTAATATTAAATGACGAGGAAACAAAAGAGCGATGAAAGATATATTTTCATCAACTTTTAATGAAGGTGTAGGTGATCAACTTAACTTAGGTAATTTCAGTAGGTCAAATAAGTATAGAAATTTAATTTTTTATTGTAAAATTCAAATTTCAAAAGTGGAATAAGCTTTAAATGAGATGTATAATGAAAAAGCAGTTGGACCATATGATATTCTAATAGAGGTTAGAAATGTTTAGTAAAATAAGGTATTGCACGACTTACAAAGTTATTTAATCTGCCATTAAAAATGAAAAATATGCCTAATCAGTGAAGGGCAAGTATTTTAGTTTTTTTTTTATATAAGAACAAACTATAGGGGTATTAAATTGATGAGTCACACCATGAACTTTAGGAAAGAGTAATAGAAAAAAGATTAAGAAAGGAGATCATGATGACCGAAAATCAATTCTGATTTATATCTGGGAGATTGACAATAGAAGTTATATATCTTCTTAGGTAACTAATTGAAAAATATCGGGAACAGAAGCAAGATTTACGCATGGTATTCACTAATCTAGAAAAAGAGAATCCCAGGAAAAATTGTATAGAGAATTCTAAAAAAGAGAGGCGTTAGCGCATCATATATTAAACTAATTAAGGATATGTATGAGGATGTAACGATTCGACTTCTGATGGATTAACCGATGCGTGTCCCATAAAAATAGGGTTGCAACAAAGATCAACTCTAAATCCCTTTCTTTTTACAGTAATTATGGATGAACTTATTGAACACATCCAGATATGGTTTTGTGGTGCATGTTGTTTGCAACTGATACATGTGAAAGAGTATATGCAAAACTCAAATTTTGGTGAGAAACGCTAGAAGTGAAAGGTTTTAGGCTTAGTAGAGTAAAGACGGAATATATAGAATAAGACAATTATTATGATGGGAGATGACGAGTTGTGTGTAACTGAGAGTTTTAAGTACTTAGGATTATTTTTGAAAAATGATGGAGATATTGAGAGATGGAATACAAGCAGGATGGTTGAAATGGAGGAGAGAGTCAGATGTTGTTTGTGATTGTAAAGTACTTCTAAGACTTAAATTAAAGTTTTACAAAACGACGGTTAGATCTGCTATGTTATATGGAGCTGAATGTTGGGTTATGAGTCGAACACATGTGCAGAATATAAGAGTTGTAGATATGAAGATGTTAAGGTGGATTTGCAGACATACAAGGATGGACATGATAAAAAATCAAAATATTAAAGAAAAAGTCGGGGTTGCACCTATTGTGGAAACATTAGACGACCAATAAATGCTTTAGTTAAGTGACATGAAACTATAACTAATGCGCACATCAAACGAGGAAGAGGAAGATTCAAAAGGACTTGGTTAGCAATAATAATAATAAGATAAAATTTATTTAAATATAAATAATAATATAGCAGGGATAAAGTCCAACGGCGTAGACGGATTCATATAGCCGACCCCACCTAGTGTGATAATACTTAGTTGTTGTTATTGTTATATTGAACTACTCTTGTTGTACCAACTAATATGGTATAAAATATTACATTATATTGAACTACCTTTTTGCTATACCAACGAGCATGGAAAAAATGAGTGTAATGATGGAATTTTCAACTCATGGTGATGTATGAAAACATTGATTGCAAATCAGGGATATAGTCTCATGCCATGTTGAGCAAAACAATCAAAATTTGTTGTTCTTCTCCACTCTGATGCAACACGATATGAGGAAGTAGAAAATGGCAGCAACAACAATGGTAGTGATGAGAACAATGAGATTATGTGGCAATGAAGATTAACATGACAGCCACAAATGAGCTTGAGATAAAACGCTAAAGAGATTAGGAAGTAAATCAGGCCTTGTCTTCCTATGCAAACATGACAATTGAAACATGATGGCTGTAGTTATGACTAAGATCTTGATTGAGGGTGATCTGACAACCAATGTAGCCTCTTTTGTTAGGAACTTGAGGGAACAACTGGGGTATAGTGATTGACCTGCAAATATAAATTTTCTACACTTGCTAAAACATTAGGTTACACAAACAGTATAACTGCAAAACAAAATATTAGTCAAAGCATATCAATACAATGATGTAACATAGTTCAGAATCTTTGTTCTTAATCCATAGCTTATGACTTGTGAATAAGTACTCTCAAAAGCTTACTATGTTTCTTCTTTTTGGATAGTTTTTGAAGGCGGAGAAACCTTTTAAAGTTAGAACTTTTACAATAAAAGCTTAGAGGATTAGGCTACAAGGAAAGTTCAAGAGAGTAGACAATTTTCAAAAACCTTTGAATACTGCTCTTTGTCTTGTTTTTTTAGCCTTCAATTTTTTCAACTTTCAATTTCAGTTATGTTGTTTTGTTGCAGATTGGTTGATCCACTATCAGTTGACTCGTCTCTTGATTGCTTCTGCTTGCAGTCTGCCGACGATTACTATAGTCAACTAGCTTCCGTAATCAATTGACTACTCCATTGTAGACCCTAGGTCATTCGACCATTGCAGCTCCAACGTGTTAGATCAATGACTTCATCTAGCTTTTTTGCTGAGTTAATCGGCCAATTGCCCTATTGACTGGGTACCAAATATAAATATTTTTTTTCATGAGCCACTAAACATGAATGACTCCCTAGTTAGATTTAACTCGCTAGTCGATTCAACAACAAAATTTCATAGTAGTGATCAAAAGACGCCGAGAGAGGATATCAAGTATCAATGAGGACTGCCCCCCAAGGACTTGGTGTGGTGGTAAGAGGTAGATTGTATTTCCCAAGTAACCAGAGTTCAATTCCCAGGTAGGTGGGGGCGTTTGAACTATTGGTGAAGCTGGGGCACTATATTAGGAGCCACCACGCTTCCTAGATTTACTTGGTGGGCGAAATGTGAGGCCGGACCCTCTACTAATAGTCGGGTTGTAAGATGATACGTGGTATAAAAAAAGGTATCAATGATAACTTGGTTTTGATACCTTATGAGATAGAAAATTAGGGTCATCATGCTTAGTCCCTCATAAGGTTTGAAATCTTGGGGTCTCGGTCCTGATCGGTTCAAGATGGTGTCATCATACTGTAGCAGCAGTGTTGGAGGTGTGTCGTTGGAGGAGCTTTAGCAGAGTGGTTCTCGCGGTGTCTCCGGTGAGAAGACAGGAGGATACAGCAATACGAGGTAGAGGTGAACTTGGCATCTTGTTGCTTGTGGAAGAGGAAGTCAAAGACTGAGTTTTATTAGGCATTACTTACATACAAAGAGGTGTACCAGAAGCTTTAAAACCCTAGTCTACTATGGTAGAATGCTTCTAACGGTATCTCATGCTTCTCTTTGCTCATGAAGACAAATAGAGAGTGTTGTTGGGGTATCATTTGCGGAGGAAGAGGGATACTAGAACCCTAGAGGCTTTGGCAGAGTGTTTTTCACATAGACACAAAGTGTTGCTAGGACATCATATTGTGCATTCTTGCATGCTGATTGAAAGGCAAGGCAAAAAATTTAGTCCGTTCCGACATGCACAAAACAAAATTTAATTCCCTAGTCCCTTCCACCTATATGTGTTATTTATAATAATTATATTATAATCCTTTTAACAGGGTATTCACAAATAGGTTCCTAATTTTGAAATTTGGGTCGTTAACAATGCATTTATGAATTGGGGGCACATCAAAGTTGCCTTTTTTCTCACCTTCTACTATTGTAATAGTTTTAAAAATTAAAATATCTGATATTATACATGCCTGAAACATTTTGAGTTTTGAGGCGCTTTTGTTAATTACTTTTCTGTGTAAAATCATTTCCATTCACTTCCCATTGATCATGAAATAATAATTCTAGAATGCTATCTTGTGCAACATGTCTTCACATGTATAGAGTTTCTCCATTTGTTTATGTAAACATTTTGTTCTTTCATCTGCTACATAGTCCCAAGGAATCACTAGATTAAAGGTTTAGTTTTCACAGTTCATCGTGCCAAAATGCCTCTTATATATATGTTATTGAAATGCACGATTCACAAAACTGTAAACACTTACCGTGATCAACGATGGCAGATCGTGATCTTCATGCTTGTTGTCTAAAGTTCGATTACAGATCGAACCACTCTTCAAGTTTTCACTTTCCAAATCCCTTTTGCATTCTGGATGTTCTCCCTCTTGCAAGAAGAAGAAAGCCTCAGCAACACCTTCACGCTTTGCCTTGGACGCCCTTTATAATGGAGTAGAGTATGGAATAAGTGAGCAGTTTTAGAAACTGCCCACGTTTTACCAACAATATAGTCATTGAATACTATATAAAAATGATAGTTCATGTAACTTAAAAACAAGTACATGATTTAACATTTATTATGCAATCAGAATTACATAATTCACTAATATAATTTTCAGAATCATGTTTTGTTCAAAACATTTTTCATAGCAATTGTTAGGAGAAAATTGGAATTGTTTTCCTTAGTGCCTTATTAGTTAATTCTTAGAAAATGAGGCTTTGTTTGGGCTTTTGCAAACAGTGGGGGTGTATTGGGTATTTTCCTAAATTTATTTTCAAAAAAGGAGGCTTTCAGGAATTTATTTTCCATAATCAAATCTTAAATGACACTTCATTCTATTCCCATTCAGGATCTTCCAGAAGGAAGCTGGTACTGCCACAATTGCATTTGTAAGAGCTGTGGGAATGTTGTGAAAGCAACAAAAGAGCATCCTAGGCCTTTGGCTGTGTTGGAATGTTCACAATGTGAACATAAATGTAAGCTCTTCCAGCATATCATTTTTTTAAAACTAATCTTCATTTTTCATTGTGCTGAGGTGTTGGGTTGGGTAAACCAGATTGTTTTATTTCTGCATGAACGATGTTTTCTGAATTTTAGCGACCTGTGCTTGTTACTTATTTATACTGTTTTTTAAATTTCTTTTGCCTTCACTTTATAGTTTTCAAAGGTCTTTTGTGTCATTTCCAGATCACTATATCTGCATAAAGAAAAAAGATTCAAGCATTGGAGAAGTAAAATCTGGTTCATGGTTTTGTGGAGAAAATTGTGAACAGGTAATTTTAAGTTTCTAACTCATAACTGTGAGAAAAGAGTAAGTTTGTATATTTTGATAAAAGCATCTTATCTTAGTTTGATATTTGCATATGATATTATGGTAATGAATGGGAGTGCAATTAGATTAAATTCCAAACTGAAATTGTTTAGCTTTTAAGATAAGCAAAATAAAATTTCAATATATGAAATATATAGTACAAGATAGAGTAGTTAAGATGGACATGAAATCCATGTAAGATATTTAGGTAATTTGATTTATTATTCAACATGATAGGGGAGATGATGAAAATAACATTAATAAGATAAATAATGAGATTTGAGAAGTGAAATATAGAGGATCTTTTGGAGTCTTGTATCATAGTTGTGCAACCCTCAAGGGTAAAAAATTTATAAAATTGTGGTGCGACTTGCCATGCTTTATACATTAAAATTATTGGGCAATTAGGAAATAACACAAAAATATAATATAGTAAAGATGGTAATGCTAAGACAAATCTATGAAGTTAATAGCCAGGATAAAACAAATAATAATAGTGGAATTAGGTGTAGTTCAAAACTTCAATAGTTCATCATCTTCAAAGATGACTAAAAGATTTTGTAGTCAGAAAAGTTGAATATGTTGTATTGGGGTGGAACCCATTCCCTTACAAAATGACTAGCCATATGTAGACCTGGCCACGATTCAGAACTGACGGAATTATTGCAGGTTTGACGGTTCCTGACAGGTCGACCTTTAACTTTAACCGTCTAAGACGGTTACAGTTCACGATTCTGTTCGCTACAATTCAAGATTATTATTATTTTATTAGTCATAATTTAAATTATAAATTATGACTTGCACTTATTTAAGTTACCTACATATCCCCTACTATTTAAAAGGAGTATTCTGAACCTTAAAAGTATCATTATCAACACTTCTTTGTATCTCGGGTCTTGAAATTTGCTCGGGCTTATTATTGGTAAATTGAATATTGTGATCCTCATTTGGATTTATAAACCTCCTTCCACTATAATTAGAGAATTGAAGTTGAAAGCGATTGACATTTCGAAATTGTAAGATGAGTGCAGAGAAGATAGTGCGGAAATGATGAAATGAGCTCCTTATTTATAAAATTTAGAGAATAATGACACTAAATCGTAGTCATTGATAAAAAAATGATCAATAATTTGAACCATTAACAAAAATAAAAATTCTCCGTCTCTCCCTTAACGACTATGTCTAATGGTTGGAATTGATTTTACTCATTCCCTTACAGTAGTATAAATGAACTATTACAGAGTTGAAAGAAATTATTTACTCTCTTCTTTTTATATATCAAAATAAAACTATTGATTAATTATTAAATATTTAACTACCACATAGATATCAATATGTTTAGTCTAATTGGTTGGAACTTGGGTTCAAGTCCCGACAACACAATTATTTTTAACAAATTTTCATTAAAAAAATCATATATATATATATATATATATATATATAAAATCAGTTGAAATGTCGATTTGCCAAACCGGCGGTTCCGGTTAATAGGGCCATTGTGGTTCAGGCCCGATAATAGGGTCAACGGGTAACCGACTTGGTAACCAGGTCAATGGGTAACTGGCCCATTGACCTGTTACGAGTCTGGTCGGGTCGGACCCTGCCCGTGGTCGTTGGGCCCTGCTAGTGGTCGTCGAACCCTGCTAGTGGTCGTCGAACTCTGCTGGTGGTCGTCGAACCCGGCCCGTGGTCGTCGGACCCGGCCCATGGTCAGGTCTAGCCATTTGAGAGGAGGATATCTTATGATAAGTAAACATAATGGGGACTGCAATACTTGTCCAAGTGTTTCACAAATAGTGTATGCTTTGCTTGTCGTTGAGTATATCCAAACTTTTTGATCACTTTGGAGAATCGATCGAACTAGGCACGAGGTAACTATTTTAACCCATAGAGAGATTTGTTGCGCTTGCATATAGTCTTACCACTCAAATTTTCTTCAAATCTGGAGGTTGATTCATATAAACCTCCTCTTCATGCTCTCCATTGAGAAAAATATTTTTTATAGCAAGTTAATGTAATGGCCAATTTAGATTAGCTGCCAATGATACAAGAATTATGATAGCATTGAGTTTGGCAATAGGAGCAAAAGTCTCGGTGTAATCAATTGTTTAATGATGGAAACCAATTGTTTAAGCTTAATAATTATCAGGTAGGAAAATCATCTATATATGTTGTTTATACTGCATGGAACATTCATAGAATCGGTATTGGACATGCATCTTAAAGGCCTGAGCCTTGTTAATTTGCTAATAGATTTGTAGCATGATTTAAGATGATCATTTTTCAACAGATAAGAAAAAAATAATCCAAAACTGTTTATCACATATCAAATGCATATCTTTCCTATTTGTTTTTGGAGTGATTGGCATTCTGTTAGGCTGGACATACTAACTAGGCATATATAATTTTATGTACTTAGAATTGTGTAACAAGATAATGTTGATGAGATTTAAAAGATTATATATTGTAACCATTATTCTCTTGTTACTACTATTTGCTGCTTATTTCTTGTTTATCTATATCGTCTGTCATAATCTAGTGGTGGTAGCAGGTTTATCTGGGTCTGCGTTCACGTGTTGGCATATTGAATGGTCTTGCTGATGGATTTTCATGGACAATTTTGAGATGCAATCACGATGATCAAAAGATCAATTCAACACAAAAAATTGCACTCATGGCAGAGTGTAACATGAAATTAGCTATTGCCTTGAGTATTATGGAGGAATGCTTTCTCCCAATGGTTGATCCAAGAACAGGCATTAACATGATACCACATGTCCTCTACAACCGAGGGTGAAACTTGTCTTTTCTTGTTCCTAAAACATTTCATATTTTCATGTTTTCGAGCTTGGACAATGCTGTGGCATTTTCAGTCCTTTGCATTTGACTTTTTTATTTTTGGTAATTCATCAATCATAGTGTGATTGATAGATTATGAATATAATTTGGTGACAATTCATAACCATGTTTCCTAGAGCAAAAAAACTTGAGGAAGGTAGCATGGATGTAAAAGAATTCCCCCAAACTCCCTTCCTTTTAAGTTTGAGTCTGCCAGCTTCGTAATATTTTCTTTACCTATCCCAGAGTGATACTCAAGTGATTGTGTCCAGCAAGTTCTTTCTTCAGTTTAGTTTCTTCCTGGCAGCTATTAGCAATTGGATTCTAATTAATAGTCTTCAAAGTTATCTTTGATGGGATATATGAACCATTGAAATTCAACATAATAAAGACTAGTTAATATCTTGTTATTGTCCATGTTTTATCCTTTTCAGATTACAAAAAATAACAACTGAAGTAATTTTAGCATGAACATGAATATTTAAGATGGGTAGAAATTTTAGCATTTCTTCTCTGAGTGCCTATATTTCCTGTCATGCCCTCAAATAGTCAAAGAACGGGCATCTTTTGATGGTATTCTACTTAAACACTGAACCATATTACTTAGAAGTTAATATTAAGTGATACTTGGTGATATGGAGCATGGCACCATATGGCAGTACAATCCTCTCCTGACAATTCAAAATTGTATCACTTTGGGATTTAAAATGTCTGGTACCACCTACTCTAATTAGACACTAAAACTAGGTACCTATGTGAATTATAGAAACTGTGTTATCCACCTTTGCTTGATTCTGTCTGTTATATGTATGATTATAATGATTTTTTACTAAGTAATTTCAATCAATGTATTTAGCTGCAACTCATCTTATAGTGAACTCATCACCTCTCTAAGAAAAAAACTTATCCTGGATGCTTAGGATTTCCCAACTGCAACTAAAACTGTTGATTTATCCACTTCTTTATACAACAGTGTGTAAACCTGACTAAAGCACACTGTTGAAAAAATATAAACGGACTCTTTAAGTATGTGATTCCATGGTTTTGTTATTATTATATTCATAGTTATTCTTTTGAAAACTCAGGGAAGTATTGAATTTCAAGAACTGGAAAAGTTACAGTAAATACAAACTTATCATTTTGTTTTGTCACTTACTGTTACAGTAAACTGGTGGTTCTCCTGCCAATGGCAAATCTAAGATGCACAAACACAATCTGGGTTCATAGTGAAATTGTTTGGAATTCAATTAGTTCCAAACCACACATCTTTTTCCTGCTATTTGATAATAGAGCACTGACAGGCTCATGAACATTAGATGTATGCTTTACCCTTTTTTCCTGAAATGTTTGTTTCTTGTTACTAACTTGAATTTGTTATTGCTTTCTTTTACTGATTTCAATTCTCATTTGACTACATGAATTGATTAAACATTATATTACATAATTTTTCAATTTTGGGATCTTTATTTCTGGCGTTTATTATCAGTATTCCTTTGTGTCGTTTCATTCTTACATAAAATTTTGCTTCAGGTCTAACTTTACCCGCTTGAATTACCAAGGATTTTATACTGTAGTCATGGAGAAGAATGATGAAATAATATCAGTGGCATCACTCAGGTAAAGATAATAGCAAAGACAGTTCGTTTGAAGATACTTTTTGGTAATTTTTTAGTTTAATTCCGAGTAAGAATTCTAGGATCCATTCTTTGAAATGAAAATTCTACATGATAAATATTTGGGAGCATCTACTCATTGTTTCTTATTGGTTGATGATAATTATCTCTATACTTCACATACTTTATGTTTGAGTATTTATATAGTTGCACCTATGATGATACGATTGTTAGACAGAAGAAAAACTTGTTGGTGCTTGATTTCTCTTTTGGTATACTTGTTCATCCCATTTTCCTATTGACACCGAATTGTGGTGATCACATACTAGTAGTTTCTAGATCTGCATTTGAAAAGGCTAATGCCATCATGTAACCCAATCAATGACTTGGTTCTTTATCTTATTTTAATGTCAAAATTAAAATATTTTTACTTGTTCCGTTCCTTTATAAAGTATAATATGGATATACATGGAAATTTCTGAACTCTTATTTTTTTAGGAAAGTTTGTTTATGGACATG
Organism: Kaempferia parviflora; assembly: GCA_037177295.1. Classification (NCBI taxonomy): domain Eukaryota; kingdom Viridiplantae; phylum Streptophyta; class Magnoliopsida; order Zingiberales; family Zingiberaceae; genus Kaempferia; species Kaempferia parviflora. The sequence goes on from JBAMIE010010312.1 coordinate 15,100, forward strand.
AAGTTGGAAGCTCTCACAAGCACTTTCATATTGAATTCAGTTAGTTCACAACAACCATATTCTAACTTGGGAAATTTATGGTGCAGTAGGTTGGCTGGGAGGAATAAATTGTGTAGACTTGATGTAATAATTTAGATTAAAAGGTGTTATAATAATTTAGTATGAAGCGTTTGAATCCTCTATTAGTATTAAGAAGACATGAAGTATAGATTCTTTTTCCCCAAAGTACATAGGTTGTTCTCCGGAATGTAATGTAGGGTTCGACTGTAACATCTAAGCAAGAACCACTACTTTTTCATAAGAACTTGGGTGTAGTGTTAAATATGTAAGAGTTTGTATTGCAGGTTTAGATTGTAATGTATTGGCAAGAACTATTACATTTCTATAATAACTTGAATGTTGTATTAAATAGACAAGAGTTTTCACATTTAGATTACTTATTTTAGTTAGATGTTTATCTCCAAACTAACCCATCTAGTGTGAGTTGTCAAGATGTAACTCCACTTAGATTTATTTGCTAAGACTTCAGCTCTCAACTGACTTAATTTGGACTTAATCCACCTATTTCCCAATTGGAATTTACTTGTTTAGTTCCCATCCAAGACTTGTACTGTCTAGCCTCGCTAGACCTTCCCCCGTCTAATTCCTAACCAGAACTTGCACCGCCTAACCTCGTTATGACATAGCCTCTGCCTAGTTGCCAATCAAGATTTCCACTGTCTTGCCTTTCCATATCTGATTTCAAACCAGGACCTTTTTACTTGTCAAGTTAGCTACACCTGGACACTTGATAACATCCATTAGTACACAAACATTAAACTTAGCCATACATCAAAATATAGGTTTGATGTTAATAATATTTATTGCAATTTTGATAAGTTAAAATAATTTTACTATGTGTAGCAGTTATTTCTATAGTTACTATAATAATATTAGAATAAGGATCTTTTGGGGAAAAAAATTATAATAATATTTTCAAAAACGAGATATTTTTATGATAATAAAAGTAAGATGTGATCTTTTGATTTTTGCTGATAATTATAGATGATGCATAGTCAAAATTTCAAATTGAAAGCCAAGGCACTGGCTTTTAAAAATCCTCAACAGGTCATTCATTGGCTTGAACATTTTTTATATGATTTGCTATTGAGGCAGTAGGTAACTAGTATTGCTGCAAATAATCCATCAATCACAAAGCTTGAACAAAATAAAGGGGACAACGTGATTGATGCTTAGAGACATACACAGGACTGTAAAAATCCACCAAAAAAATACCAGTCCAAACTTTCTCACTATTTCACGACAAGGAGAGGATAGACATCCCTTATGCTGCCAGAAGAAAAGCATCGTCGGTAGCTGCACGTCAGGCAGAAGAAATAATGCCACTGCCAAAGTGGAGAAAATCGTGTACTAGTTTAAATCGAAGAAAATGCAGTTAACTACTTTGAGCTCAAACGAAATTGCGTCAGAGAGAAAGCTACTGAACCATAACATAATATACAGACCAAGTCGAATCAAAGTTTAGCAGTTGAACTCTCAACGACGCACGACAGGCTCAACGTCCTTGAGAAGGCCAACAACTTGCTGCATCGACGGCCTCTTGGAGGGCAAGTCAGCTGTGCACAGATAAGCAATTCTTAGAGCTTCCAACATTGGTGCATCAGGTCCTGTTTCCCTTATTTTCGGATCAATCAATCTCCCCAGCTCATTTCTCCTCACCGACGCCCTTGCCCAACTGACCAGAGTGGCTTCCCTGTCCTCGCAGTACGCATCTCCAACTGGTTTCTTCCCTGTGAGAAGCTCAAACAGCACCACCCCAAATCCATAAACATCAGATTTGGCAGTTGCCGATGCGGTTTGAGCATAATCTACTGATCCTTGAAACATGCCGCTGCTCCCTGCCAAACCTGATAAACCAAAATCACCTAGCCTCGGCTCCATTGCCGAGTCAAGATAAATGCTACTCGCATTCACGTCTCCGTGAACGATCAGGGGAAAGCATCCATGGTGAAGAAAAGCCAATGCCCTCGCGGCCCCTAAAGCCACTCTGTGCCTGCATCTCCAAGTAGTCATTCCTGCATTGAGTAGGTTTCCGTTCTCCATGTAATCATATATCGCAATCCTCTGCTCCCCGGCTAAGCAATAACCAGTGAGCGGCACTAAATTGGGATGCTTGATCTGACCGAGCCTCTCGAGCTCTAATGCAGCTTCCTGGTCCGTCACCGATGGCGCATGGACCAGGACCTTCATGGCGACGTGAGTGCCTCCGGGGAGAAATCCTCCGTAGACCGGCCCGAACTTCCCTTCCGTCAATAAGGTTCCTCTGTCGAAATTCGACGTCGCACTCAAGATGTCTGCGAAGGTGAAGTTCGACAATGGCTTCTCGAAGATTACTACTATGACATCAGCAGCAACCCACGTTGTCGAATCTGAGTGGCAATTGAAGGGACCAGAGAGATTCGGCTCCTCCTTGCATGGCAGTTGCTTAATTGCCCGCCGTCTCGTCCTCTGCCGGTAGCAAATTACCAGGGAGATCAGCGCTACTAGAGAGAAGAACACAGAAAAGGCTATGGCCAATCCGAGCTTTATCAATTCCACGCGCGAGTTTCCTTGGGCTGGAACATCGTCCGGGTTCACTGCGATTGGGCAATCATTTTGCGACCCGATGAATGACGAATTCACCGACGCGGGAGAAAGATGTTCAGCGCAGTAAGTGAGATTGTTGAAGGAAAAATTGAACTTTTCGATGCTGGATAGATTCTGTATCAGCGACTCGGGGATTTCGCCTGTGAGATTGTTCCGCGAAAGGTCTATAACTCGCAGGTCGTTGGTGCTGATTTCAGGAACGGTACCGGTGATGTGATTCTGTGAAAGATCCAGTACCTTCAAGTGAAGCAGCTGAGAAATGCCACTAGGAATGTCGCCAGTGAGGTTGGTTTTCGACAGATTTAGATACTCGATTCCTGAGGGCAATTGCATGGTAAAAAAATCTTGGCTAGAGAAGTTGTTAAATGCAAGATTGAGATGTTTCAATGATTGAGAATCTCCTAAATTGGGAAAGAAGTCGCCGGTGAGTTCGTTCATTGACATGTCGAGATAGAGCAGAGAGGACCAGTTAGCCTCAGCGATGAGGCCGCCGTGGAAGAGATTGCCGGAGAGATTGAGATAGGTGATGGCATGGCACCCGGAAAAATCGGGAATCTTCCCGGTGAGGCGGTTGGCAGAGAGATCCAGCACGGTGAGGTTCTGGAAGGCGGCGCCGAATCCGTCGGGAACATCCCCTGCCAATTGGTTGTTGGAGAGGTCGATCGAGAGCAGCGAGGCGCATCCGAAGATTGTGTCCGGGATGCTCATCTCTAACAAGTTGCCGCTGAGATTGAGGAGGGCGAGACCGGCGAGCGAGCCGAGCTCCCTGCGAATCTCGCCGGAGAAGCGGTTGTGTGCAAGGTGGAGGCTTTCCATCCGGCGGAAGTTGCCGATGTCGGACGGCAGCGGCCCCGCGATGCTGTTGTCGGAGAGGTCGAGCCGCGAGAGGGAGCTGGAGAGCTCGCCGAAGTCGGAGGAGAGGGCGGTGATGCTGTTGCGGCTGAGATCCAGAAATCGCAGCTGTCTGAGCTTGGCAATGGTGGTTTCGGGGATCGGGCCGGAGAGGTTGAGGCCCGAAGCCACCAAGCCGGTGACTTTCTCAGGCTGGCCATCGCAGGACACGCCGGCCCACGAGCAAACGTCGTCTGAGGAATTGCCGTGGTCGGCAGCCAGGTAAGCCGCCGGCGCCGCCCCCATCTGCCGGAAAAACTCTGCCACGAAGAAGGCGTCCGTGTTGGGCGGCGGCTGCGCCGCCGGGCAACTCATCAGGAGAGAAACGGAGACGTACAGGGCAAGGAGTCTGCTGGCCATTTCAATTTTCAGGGAAGGATTAAGCAGACAGAGAACACGGCACCGTTCGTTCTGTTCCCTAACGGAAATCTCCTTGCCGCCATTAGGAATCAAAATGTTCCATCGTTGAGCAATCTCTTTCATCAACCCGCGCGCCGCTGCGTGCGAAGATAAAGAAGGAAGATTTAAGAGCTTGAGCTTTGTAATGAAGTTGACAGACAGACAGCACACAATTAGCTAGCTTTTGAGTATGAAGAAAAACACTCCGAAAGAAAGGAAGACAACGAGGTTGCTGCTGCCCCTCTTGCCCGGAAACCATCGAAATTTAATTAAGAAAGAAAGGAGGGAGGAAGGAAGGAAGGAGGTGGGTAATTATTGGTTTGACTGGACAGGAACACACAACTGGTGGTGCTTGATATTTGCGTCAGCTTCAAGGCGTTTGCATGGCAGATTTAATAGTATCAGTGTATCACTGCCTGCGCGCTTTAAAATGTTGCATTAATGACTAAAAACAGAGTTCTTCAGACTCATTTTTACCATTCGACTTTCACAGAATCCGGTTTGTAAGTTTTCCTGATGTTTAGGGTTCAGGATTGTTTTCCGAATTGGATAGGGAATTTGGTAGCCGATTGGAAGGGAGGATCGTATAAAATAAATTTTTAAATCTGATTACATAATCAGATATTTAGGTGTCTATATTTTTTGAAGATAAGATTATAGAAGTGGAGGTGGTAAAATTCTATGATTAAATAATTGAGTATTCAGATATATGTATTTTTGAATATAGTTATGGAAATGGATAGGGTTGTAAACGAGCCGAGCCGAACCGACCTTTGGGGTGTTCAAGCTTGTTCGATAAGATAATCGAGCCGAGCCGAGCTTAAAATGAATCAAGTCTTTGAAATGATTGTTTAAATTTGACTTGGTTTATTTTTTATGAGCTTGAGCTTG